>JAEPRB010000059.1:0-192053 GCA_016758965.1 Circinella minor
TATATATATATATATACTTTATATTCTTAAAAATCACTCCCCTCAATATCATTATATAACTTTTATTTATTTACTATACCACATTCTCTTTCTATTTATACTCCACTTTCCACTATATCTTTTTTAATCTTTTTATGCTTGTCTATATTTTGTTTTATGCCTTATCATTTATACATGCTTCTTATGTTTTCTTTTTGTCCTTTCTTATTTATTTTATTATGCCTTAACTTGTCTCTTTCTTATACTTTATATTTCATGAATTTATGCTGCTCCCCTTTATTATATATGCTTTTACCGAATATGATTCCTTCTTTTCTTTCTCTCCTTCATATTAAGCCATTACACGACTTATCCATACAATATACAAGTTAATAATTCTGGTTGATATAAATCCATGTACTTTATTTTAATCAAATTGTTATTGTGCTATACGAAGTCCCATATAACCGGTTTTGTTTCTTAAAATATACTTTTTATCTGTTAACTCACCGATTTCGTTTTTAAATATAAATCAGCTTAAATCTGATTGTTAAATTGTTTATATAATTACTTAAATCCGTGAAAGGAATCGTAACATTAAAGAGAAAAGTCTATACAAAGCGTGTCGTGCAAGCCTTTAGTAATAATATGAATAACGCGCGTTATACACTATTTCAACATATTCAACTTACTGATTGGGTGCCTTTTCCATCAATATTAAACTTGGGATTATTAATTCATTAGGCGAATTACTATATGATGTTAAATCAGAAGTAATAAAAATATGTTGTTAGTATGACGTTTGAAAGAAAAATAAAATAGCACTCGTGTCAAAGTCAATCCTTTTAAGCTTAAATAAAAACACCCGTCTTTTTTTTTTTTTTACTTGCCAATCAACTAAAAGAACTGATTACACTAATTGTAGATTAAAAGGAAATGATAACTATTAATATTACCGTTATTAAGAGTAGATCTTTCACTTTATAAATATGAAAAAGCGAATTAACATTGCATTTTTTTATCATTACTTATTATTGTAAAGAAAGGAAGAAAGAAAAAAAAAGGAAACCCCCACTTCATATTTGGGATTTTTCAATTTTTGCTGGATGCCAAAGTAGTTATTTTATTTAAGGAATAAACAGATTCTCAACCATATTTACTTTAGTCCCATTTTTCTATTTTACTACTCGTATTTATCTCATACAGATGAAAAATTTCTGTTCGTGGGGATGGGCATGATCGAAAGCAAAATCCTGTATGATACAACATTTTGTTCATTCTTTGATCATTAAAATAAAACTAGAGTGTACATTCATCCTTTCCTTAGACACCTCTTTCTATGTGTCCTTAACCATACTTTCTCGGCTCATACGTAGTGAGCATGTAGTCCAGCACTGTATCCATTTGCATTACTGATCTAATATTCTCTATACTTTACAATAATGCAATGTTTTCATTATATATCTCGTTTGTGTGAATTTTACATATACTAGGAGTATTACTAATATGTTACTGAAGTACAAAACCCGGTGATTGTCTGTAACAAGAGAGCAGTGATAATGACCATCGGATTATTCATTAACTTTTTTTTTGATGATTTTACATTGGTATGATATGATTACTTTAAAATTAGGGTAACAGTAGACTATTTATGTGCTAGAATATATGATTTGCAAAAGGGATGATAATATCAGTAGCTTTGCTACAATTGATTCAAATCAATAGTTGTAATCATAATGGGTAACAAAGTTATTTCTTACAAAGTGCCTGACGATTCTTTATCGTGACTTGGAGTACCAAGTGAAGTGACAATATAATTTTGTCGAAGCACGTGACGTGGTTTTTGACGGTAAAACGCGAAACATTTTCTTGCATTTGATACCATCCATTGCTATACAGATAGAAGATCAATGTCAGTAAAAAAGATGATAAATTGGACAATCAAAACCAAGCATGAAATCATATACAGGTTTTGCTTCAACTTACTCTTACTGCTACCATTGCTTCGTATGCTTCTGGAAGCACATTGAAGTTGTGGCGTGATTGCGGTAAGTAAAAAATGCAACGCGGAATTAAACGATATGTTGCTTGATATAAGAGATCCATAACGAATACTGTACATTTAAAGCCTAGTTTATCTCAAATCAGAAAATTATTTCGATCTCATATACAATTATAACTTAATGCTACATCACATACCTTCTATTAAAATTCCAGTAACAAAAATTTCATCGTCATCGAATCCTTCTTTAATATAGTTATCAATGGAGTCTTTCATTTCATTTGCAAGTTTGATGAAATCGGGTCTGCTACCGTCAGCAACCTTAACAGGCGGTTTGATTTCAACAATAACCAGCGTTTGGTTAGGTATATCCGCAAAATCAAATACCATGGACAAGTCAGCAAACCGTCCTACTTTTCCTCTTCTTGTTTTTGAACCCGTAATTTGGCTATCAGTGCTATACATACCGTAAATTTCTTAGTTTACAGTAAACTTTAAAATATTCTGCAATATATATTCACATATACAAATACTTTACCCTTTTCGTGTAATCATATCAGTTTCCTTGAAGAACGGGAGAAGAAGCGGATCGACTGCAGCAAGTGTGAATGAACTTTCCATTTTTGTTGCTTTTTCAGATGCATCAGGTGAGTGGGTATCAATACTATATGATAAAGTCGTTTAATGAACCAGTCAAAGAAAACAACACTACATCAGTGCGTTTGAAATGAATATGATTCTACTTACAGATTTCGTAATGAACATTCAATTCGTTCATTATATCCGAATAAATCATCGGGAAGCTGCTTAATAATTGATTTGCATTTTGGGAACTCTTTTCTTGCAGCCTATAAATGTAATGTTTATTTGTAAATGCTCACTGAAAAGCTTTAAATAGTACATTAGAAAAAACAGAAAAAGAATTGTTACCTTTGCGAACTGGTTGATGCAATTGGTGGTATCTATTGAAAGATCTTTGATTTCATAGGGTGCATCACATTGTGTAATCATCTCCTTCCAAATGTCTTCGTCCAAACCATATATTAAACATGCATTTGATTCACAGTTGATCCCATCGATAAGAAATATACAGTTCAAAGATCTAATAAACATTTGAGTATATGTAATCCCAAAATTAATTAGCTTATCTATTCCCGAATTTGACCGTGAAGTTCTCATATGATTTTTTTTTATTCTAGTTACTACCACTTACAATTCTTCATGAATTGATACAAGTGTACCGTTTCTAGCTTTTTCGACGGATGCTTCCCTGTATTCGATAAAATTTTTTGTGATATTCACTTCATTTATGACCCACTATATATAATTGTTTAAATCAATTAACAACACCATGAGTATACGAAACGTTCCAGTGGATCATCATTCAGCCTGTTACCTTTTCAGTGTCACTTCTAAGAGTAACAATTGGAGCTTCGCTGTTATTAAGATAGTTAACGATCTTCTTTCGCTATTGAAAAGAATAAAACGATTAAAGACCTTTTTTTAGAACACAAAGTGTCCGAGTTGCTTTTTTTACATTAATATACTAACTCTTTTGGTAGTAGTAGTAGTGGTCTTCGATGATGCTGATGATGCTGATGTTAACTCAATTCCAGAGGATGAGCTGCTTGCGGCTGCAATTGTGGTTTCTCTACTTCGTTTCATGGCAACGACCGTCTAAAAAAGGAGGAATATATCAGTAACAGCCAAATAAATAGGAAATAAGCTTCGATTTTGCACGTTTATACCTTTCCTTTATTTTTACTTTTGATCTAGTTTAGTTTAGTTGGATGACAAAACGTTAATATGAAGTAGCTAGACTTATTACATCTTGTCATACAATATCATGCATTTACCTTTCTCAGCAACTCGTACCAGTCTGGTTGAGCTTTGCTAAAGTTCTGTGTGTATAGTTAGGCGAAAAATTACTAATAGTATCTCTCAAGTATATAAACAAAGACTATCATACTTGTATGTTGTTATTCTTAATGTATTTGTCGAAAATCATTAGCCAACTTGATTTTATGTCTTCCATGTCATTGCTAAGATGCGCAGCACTGTCAAAATCGTATTGAAAGAATTCTTTTAAAGAAATAGTTCCTTCTTCTTGATTCGCATACTTTGAAAAGTCTAAAAAAGAGTATTATTTAGTGGTTACATAGTAACTAATTGTTATGTTGATCTTACTTTTTTCGCGTTCATTATTGTTGGCCATAATGTCTCTAGGAAGTGAGCTGTTGCTACGCAACTAAACTCGAGGCTTTGACTCTCTATTTATCAAATAATTTTAAAGACAGCAAATATTTGTGATGCATAAAGGGATAATCATTGTATTTGTGTATACTATTAGCTTATATAATATTTGTTATTTTTCAACTCTTTTTTCTATTTCATATTAATCATCAGTATTAGTTCAGACCAGTTGGTAACAATGGTGAGTACTCTTATTATTATAATTATATCAATTTTATCTAACACATCAAATAAAGGTCAATTTATATGCATTTATATAGTTTACAGAAGCAACTTGTTAAATCAATGAGATAACAATAGGAAGAGTATAAAACCGGATAGTCAAATATTTTCTGGGATAAGATGATAAAAATATAAAAATATAATAAAAAGAAAATACAGTCTCCAGTATAATACAAATATTCTCATATGGATGAAATGTTGTACTGCACATCGTTTTTATCTTCATCCATATATACATCCACTACGCAAAATTTATTCTGCATAACTAATACAGTATGCCCCCGTACTTCATTCTTGGCTATTTTGTGAAATTAACCGCAATTCTTAAACACCGAAAAGGATTAATAGTTTAAAATTTAAGTTTATCAAGGTGGAAGACTAATGGTCCTTCACCTATAGGCCTGTGGTCACTTCCTTGCGGTTCGTTAGAATCAAAATCAAATGTATACGTATATACATATAAATATAAGGGGTAGAAAATAAAAACTGAAAAAACTCCAATATGGGAAAAAGTCAAATTGATGAGACAAGAAGTTTGGTGTGACTGGAAAGAAAATAAAAATTAAAAAAAAAGAAAGAGGAAAGAAGTTGCTAATGAAGTAGTATAAAGGTATGCTAATTTAGAGGTAAAGATTGTGTAGGAGGAGGGCTAGGGACATCCATAGCATGGTTCGTCAAAAAGAATTGATATCTGATGTTCCCCTAGCGCCCAATACCGAGAATTCAATTTTGATTTTCTGGTGAATTGATTATCTTTTTAATTGAAGATGATGATTGTCTTAATATTCTAGCTATTTGTTTTACTTGGTTGTAGTTTAAAATTCAAACGTAAATACATCATACATCATAGTTCTTCGTTATTTTTCGTGTATAAAAAATAAGTTATCACTTGAAAAAAAAACCAAATATATATATAGGGAATTACTACGGACACTCACTCTATTTTTAACTTTGGACTTTGTAATAGTTCTAGTGAAATTCAGTATGGGTTAGTTTTATGTAGTAATATTTATAATTGCTATTTATATTTCGGTTTGGTGAGTATCATTTCCTTTTATAACCGATATGACTATTATAAACTTGTTATACAGTATTGCATAAAACAAAATTATAATTGTAGAAGTGACTTCTGTGTTCCTATGTTTTACTAAACATAAATAAATTTAATACAAAAAAAAAGCAATCCTACGTATTATAAAATTGAAATCACTATGTTTAGATAAATGTTGAAACAAGAATACAAAACATAGCGATAGATTTTATATGCTGGGTGATACGTAAAGACGATAATAAGCATAATTCTACTTCATACCTATTTATATTGATACAGAAATTTTATACGTATTGAAATACGTCTAAAAATAATCGCGTTTCCATAAAATAATAACAATAAGAACAAAAGATCTATCGAGTAAAGAAAACATTTCCGACTGAGCGTAAATATGAGATTTATATATACTTCAATAACTAAATAGTGTACTTGGTTAATGTCACTGTTATTGTTCTGTGTTCATTTTGTAAAATCATAAAGTGGAGCTGTACTCTCTTTTTTTTCCACATTTTCATGTTATTTTATAACGCTACGTACATGATGTAAGCAAGAAGACAAGACCGAGAAATCGAACTACCAAGCAAACTGCCTGCAACTGACGTATGTATGTAAAATAGATCCGTGACAAGAAACATTGCAAAGTAAAAACAGTTAGTGATGAAGATGAAGATAACCATCCATTGGGGAAACCTCTATATTTTACCATCAGCATCACAAGATAACAACACTAGTAAAGCAACAAATTATATCAATGAGTAGTAACCCAATTAAGCCTGAAAAATATTTTAAGGACGAATGAAACATGATGACGAATCATTTATGAAGAAAAAGGATTATACGGCTTTTGAGCGATGATTTATGAGAAAAAACAATCATGGAAGATTTTGTCGAGTATTTGAATACCTGATTGACAATGATTATGTTACAAGATCAAGCCTAATGCGACAAAAACTAAATTAGATGCACTCTTCATGACGCATGGCGCAAATATACCTAGTAGAGCATGGTGGTTTTATGAAATAACTGTTTTAGATGCAGCATATAAGACGAACAAGAATGATATGACTTTCTTCAATGTTGTTGGCATCAACCATCTTGGTTCATTGAAACGCAGAATGTATTAGCTACATTTGCTTTTATTATAAATAAAAAGGAGGAGTCGTATAACTTTCTGGGCTCTCAAGACAATGCGAAGCATTATTTGTCTGTGATCAACGCAATCAAAAATCACTTTACCGATTCGAAACACATTCTTTGCGGATGGCACATAGAGCAAGACTTGAATAGCGATATCGGTGGCTGCTTTCCAATAAAAAGTGAAGAAGTACAAGAAGTAAAAAAGGAATCAAGAATATGATTTATATATATAAGAAAGTCGAAGGCACTTTCAATGATGTTGTAGATGATGGTTATAAAAGATTTATCCATAAAGGTGTGCTGTCATATGCTCGAGAAAATCATCAGCTAAAAAACAGAAAGGAAAATAAAAAAAGAAGATAAAGCAGGAGAAAACAACATTACAGAAGCGGATAAGAAACTAAATAAAAGCAAACCATGTAATGGCAACTTTGATAGTAGTTAAATGACAAGAAGCAATGAAACCCTATAATAGAGATGGCCGAGAAAAAGGAGGGGGAAATGATGAATTATTTCAATTGGTAACTACAATATAAGTATGGACATAATTAGAGGGAGAGTGACGCTGTAAACAAAATATGCAAAGTTAATTTAATATGCAAATTATAATATTAATTTACAACTTAATTCAATATATGTAGTTGTCTTAAGTATAAAAAAAATTGGGCGCTCATTTTACTGGTAACCTTCTTCTTAACATAGGCATACGGCCAACATAGAGGGTGGAAGGTATGTATTGAAAAATTAAAAGTACAATGTACTATATCCTACTGGGAGTCTGCTTGAGATAGTCCAAGTAGTAATTAGTGATGTAATACTGTCTGTCGTATGGCACACGTTAATCCTTCATCTCAGATAATTCAAATATAAACTAAATATAAAAACACTAAAATAATCTCACATCGGTTGCTATCTAAATACACAAATAATAAATCTACCACAATGACACCTTATAATAATATAATACAAACAAAGTAATCAAACATAATTTATTTATTCATAATCACACAATATACAATTTATCATAATATAACATCATCTACAAATACAGGAAAATACACATCTAAAACATATATATATAAAACTTACTTGTAATAGAAATAATGATCTTTTTTATCTTTTTATATCATATTATTTTCATATAATAAAACACCTGAAAGATTCTCACAAGACCTATTCTGTTATCATTTCTATTCTTACCTTATTTTCTTATTAATTCATATTCATAAATATCTATAAATATCTCACTGTCAACCCCCGGTTTTTGCACACCTGAGATTTCCGATTTTTTGTTGCAGAATCGAAGACTTTCAACAAGCGAGACTTAATATATATTTAAATACGGAATCTCATCAATTATTCTTTGTTGGCGTTGCGGGTATTTTCATATTTGAATAATGATTCGTAAGAATACCATACACAATTATTAAATTATAGTACAGTTTACTCCCGACTAGCGCAACTCGCCCAAAAATCTTGATGCAAGTTGCAAGTTGCGATTCTATTAAGTATTTCTAGCATTTCCAAAAACAAATGTGAAGAACCGAGAGATTTACAGAAGCGTGAGGTGCAAAAGACGATAATATATTTGAGGTGTACGATAGAATAATAATTTAATTCAATAAGAAAACGTAAATAAAACGATGAGTCCTTTGAAACAGTGTTTATTCTTCAAAATAAGATAAAGATTATTATTCTATGTACTACTTGGTCTATTTATATGAATTGTTTATAATGATAAGTTATTGCTGGTATGTCATCTGAGGAATTTATCTTAAAGAATTTTATCTTAAGGTATGAATCTCCGGTAGTATTTTTACATTCTTAATTCCCTGACACTACAATATTTTAGCTATTCAATTTTCGATAGCTTGATTTACAACTCATCACATTGCATGACACTTACTGTTTTTTTTTTTAAAAAAAAAAGAACTACTACAGAGGAACCCCGTTATTTCATATATGTTAACTTGCATATCCTCATTATTTTCACAGAAATTCAGCGAATGAAAAAATTGGCATAATAAAATTTTCACATTCTCATTATTTCACTTTCAAAGCAAGCAGGGGGGGTTGAAACCTTAACGGGAGTAATATACGCGCTTATAGAATTATATTATGCATTGATTTTATTGTATTAATAGTCTCTAATAGTAATTGTGTTCAGACGAGGGTTTTCTAGTCTAAGAAATATATGTCGGCTAAACAACTTACTTTGAAGTTTAGCATATGAAGCAATTTATGCTCTTGAAGATTTTTGTTTTTAATGGAGTCAATACTCTTTGATTTGTATATGTTTCCTAAATTGACTTTCATCAACTGTTCGATATTGTAAAATTATTTTGTTAGTCACTATTATTTGACTAGTAAATAGTTGAAAAAAAAATTAAATGTAACACCACATTGGTGAAGAAGATGGAATAAAAGTGTGTACTATTTATACGTTTCCCAAATATTCTTTGACTTTTTATGAGATTACATATGAAACTACTTACATTGCTTGACATATATGAGCACGTTATAGGATAATAAAAGTTTTACAGTAGCACAATAAAGAAATAAGACAACATATGTGATATACAGTATACCTAATCATATAATTGCAGGAATGTTGTAGTGTCATATATGTTTTCTTGTGTATGAATATTCAGCATAGTTTATATGAAAAATCTAATGTATGTTTTTATGTAAGACAAAAATGTATTTTACAGTTGATGTTGTTGTATCCAACGTACAATGGCTTCATAATAACGGTCATTTAATAATATATATTTAAATACAGCATATTTCAAATATGTTTCACTGACATTTTGGTATTTTACGGTATGTTTCAATGACTCTTAATATTAAAGAAGTCTGTCTTCTTTATTGGTACTATTTGACAGCTGCGTTGATATATTATTTTATCAACGGCAAAACGTATAGGATATAATGTTCACATATACCATTGTCATTATTCATCGTCATTAACAAATCGGAAGACTATTATTGTTTCATACATGCATATTGATATACCCGACCATTGATTAGGATTTAATATAAATAGTGATAATATTTTATTATAATAAACTTCAGTTCAATTATTGTTCTTTTGGGTCTCGTTGACTTATTACTGTCTCTTTTATTTTATTAATTTCGATTGATATAACAGATATACATATTTTCTATTTTATTTAGCATTATAATAAAAGATATGAATATCGTTACAAGTGGTATGTATATATGCAGTATCTCTTTATTATTAACCTACCCTTAAAAATAATTAACTGTATCTAGTCTCGATAACTTTCACATCCCGGTCCCCTTTATTTTCACACCAAAAATGGGAGATGTAAGTTTGAAATTAACGGGGTTCCTCTGTATAATAGACTACAATGATAAAATTCAATTTCTTGAAAAAAAAAAACACAATACGCATTTATATGAGGAAGAATAAATGGTTGCAATGCAAGATATACTTGCTCATGTTTCTTTCCTCACATACTAACATTGAATTCTACAAGAACTAAACCAGGTGTGGGATAACTGCGATAAATATGATAGTAATTTTTGTTAGTGTAATACGCCAAGAAGCCATAGATTTTTGCAGCAAAACTATTTCGCCAAAAAACAGGATTACTATAAAACTTTCAGATGTACCTTCTCCCAGAAATTTTTATTGTGATATTGGCATGTTTTTATATTATCTTGTTCTTTTGAACACGCTTGAATTACAATATTATTGAGCGCCATATAACACTTCCCAAGTAGACTGCTTTTAAAAATTGTGAAGGATCATTAATCACACCAAATGGGATGACGGTACAAGAGAAATTACCTCGAGTACTTGTCAACATGAGTTTATTAATGCAGTCCTTACGTATGCACCTTAACTTGTTGATTAAACCTTTTTAATAGTAGATCCGTGTATTCGTTCAACTAATGGGCGAAGCTTGATTATAAAGTTAAAAAACAAATCCGATATCACTACGTAGTAGTGGCCATGGGTCTCATACTGTAACTTTGTTCAATTTTTAAACTGAACACATATAAAGTATTCTTTTGCCCATGTTCTTCTTGCCATATAACACATAGAGTAACTGTCCTCTTACTCATTGACTTTGCGGTCTCTTTACATGGGTCGGTAGTATAAAGTATTTGTGATAAAGTTGTTGTTAGTCGCGCAGTATTTAGGATGAAGCTGTTACTATTTAGTTACTTGCGCAGCATCCATATATCAATGCAGAACCAATGTTTTTAAAAAAGAGGATGACTACATGGGCTACAAAATTAATAGGGTACTTTATTAGTAACTTGTAACTCATCTCGTCTACTTGCCACATATAGATTCTGTAGCCCACCTTGTCCAATTTTTTGTGGCCCACTTGTAATGGTATAAGACCATTACGACGATATATTCAACCATGAGGCTGTTGATCTACATGCTTATCCGCGGAATACTAAGGATAGACGATAGCATGGTTGAGCACATGGTTGGATATAGAAATATTAGGATAGTTATTCTATATAGAAATGTTGATCATTGATATTAGATATATATTAGTTAGACGTAATTAGCCCCTGATATTTCGACGTATATAAATAAAGGGTTTGCAGGCAACTAGAAAACAGTAATCGTTTTTATTCATATATTCTCGAGCCCCTCTCTCTTTTATTCTACCTATATCTTATTTACACTTCCTCAAATTGACCGATCAAACCCGATTGTAAGTATACAATAATTGGTCATGCCGTATTACACTACCTCGTCTAATTTTTTGTAACCTATTTTATCAACCCTTTTTTCTCTTTTTTTTTTTTGTAATAAAAGTTATATTACTGAGAAAGATTGAAAATATAAGATAAATTATTATTTGAAATAAAATAATAATAACAATAAATGGTAATGAAAATATCACTATGTAACAATAATATGAAAATAAAAATAGTAATAATATATATGTTTGAATAAAGATGTAAATACAGAGAAATGTAACTTAAAAATGTAAAAAAAAAAAAAAAAAAAAAAAAAAAAAAAAAAAAGAGAGAGAGCGAGAGAGGGGAAGTAGAGGCTCTAATAATAGATGTGAGTGGAGAAGAGGGTCCTGGCAGTTGCATTTTGAAAGATCGAGGGTTAGGTATCATTACTTCTACTGGTGGTGGTAGATTTATGTATTGTTGTCTTGGTAGATTCCCACTTCTAACTGACTGTGGATTTTTTACTCGGTATATATGCTATACCAATGGAATAGTACCCATAATATGGCTACGCTTACGGATATCATGTGAACTTTCAATACTTATTGTTGGCCTTCATGGGTGAGAGGATAATTTCATATATCCAATTACTCTTTTTTGATGTGCGATACAGAAACGTTTTACATAGTAAAACCATTTTTATCTTGATATGTCCTATATACTATATCAGCTTTTTTGGTCGCATCTACATATAAAAAGTAAAAATATTTAGCTAAATAAAGTATAAAGTATAAAGAACAATGTTATAAATGTTTCTCTGATAAATAAGAGAACAAATTTTTATTTTTTGATTGTGTATTTAGATAATTTATATTTTCCTTATTTTCACTTTAAATAATCGCCAAAAAGTCATTAATTTATAAAAAAATTGTTGAAACACGTATGAAATTAATTCAATAGCAAAAAACAATAAAACTTCTAAATTTAAAAAAGTTACTATAGATTGTTTATCATTGCTACGTAGATTGTTTGTTTTGGTTTACTGAATAAAAATAGATCTGTCTTCTTCAAATGACAATGTCCTTTCTTATTACCATCCTTATTATTTTTATATAATTTTGCACTGGTCCTTTATGAAAACAGTTAAAAGTACAAGAGCACTGGTTGCTGAGTCATTTGATAATAGTAAATACTTGTTGGCGTATAGAATTTTGAACATCGTCATATGCTTCGTTCAAAGCCTCATAGTCAGTTTTGTTCATGTTTGTACCATGATAATCTTTGTAATTGAAATTAAGAAAAATAATAAACTTTTAAGATATTAATTTATTGTTTCTTCATGCTGGAAAATGTATGTGTTTTATGAATGATACTACGGATATGATAGATGACGATAAAAATACTGTGCTTTTCTTCTTAATACATATAAATTCCTCCGTGCTTTGGCAATGTCGATTATAATATGGTAAAAATACTAAGCAGAAACTACTGAGCATTACAAGAAATATAAAAAATAAAATATAAAGTTTTTTCTTCTAGAAATTAAAAAGTCGTCAAAAAACGGAAGAGGTATAGCACAATGATGTAATTTTACTATAATGTGATATAAGCGCTGTTATAATGTAAAAACGTAGTACGTAACAATGAAATTTATTATCTTGGTGATTTATACTCAAAATTATCAAATAAAAAAAATAACAGCTATATGATATAAAAGACCTATCTTTTATTTATTAAAAACAAAGGGTTGATGAATTAGGTTACAAAAAATTGGAGGAGGTGGGCTACAGAATCTATATGTGGCAAGTAGACGAGATGGGCTACAAGTTACTAAAGTACTCTACGTATTAATTTTGTAGCCCATGTAGTAATCCTAAATCTAAATACACAGACGTCGTGGACAAGTAGTTGTATCTAAATGATAAAAACTACCTCATCTGATATTGTTAAATGTATTTATAAGTAATCTACACAAAATTTATAAAGATTTTTAAAAAGTTGTAAACTGCACAAAAAACCACTACACAAAAAATGCACCATGAATATAATTTGAACGAAAATTTACGGTACACATATACAGTGTAACGTAAAATTAGAGCCGATCTACACGAAAAAGCCCAAACCTGCACAGTACCCAGCCATATCTTCTGGTCGTTGTCAAACTCGGTAATTACCACTTCCTGATAAGGCTCAGTTACAGAGTTTCTGTGAAAAAAAGTAATCTTATGGGTAATACATGATAGTTTGAGGGGAATTGCTACGGACACCCCATATTTTGCTTACGGACACCCCACAAATAAACAGTTATCAAATAAGTTCTTAGACCATATAAACTATAGTAATAGCGTTGTCAACACCAATTGCGCTTGTTTGACCGCTCATATGTAACATTAAAAGTATATATGATTCCTTTTTTGTCTTGCTTTCATAAGGCCCACAAATCCCACTTGTGTACACAATGAATATAGTAAGAAACCATAAGAAATATTGATTGCTATTATAAAAAGTCGAGCTGATAATATAAGTTTCATAAACATTTATAAGTCGTATAACGATAATAGCTGTATAGATAGTGTATAAATGGCTGGATACGATGTGATTATATCAATTTGTTGTGTGCCCTTGAAAAAATATAAAAGTGGGGTGTCCGTAAGAGATGAAATTACTTAATATAGTATGTTTTTGGGGTGTCCGTAGCAATTCCCTAGTTTGAGATACCCAGATTCAAGTGTTCAGAAAGAAAATAAAAAAAAAATTGTACCTTTTTTTTTGCGATTCGTACAGCGACTCTATTTTTCATGTCGCTACACCTTTTTCATTGATCACCTTGACGCCCGTACTAGAAGCCGTGTCATCCTCGTAATTGTTAAGCACCAAAAAGAATCGAGTCACATATAGTAATGATGATGATTGTCTTGGTATTGCAGTTATTTGTTTTACTTCGTTGCAGTTTAAAAAATACGAAGTGCGCTTCCCCGCAACAAGAATTATTTTGAACCAATCAATTTTCTCTTTTGGTAGCCTGACATTGGATGTGACTTAATTCTTTTTAGTATTTAAGGTAGTCTGCCGTTTTTCAATTCTAGAAGAAAAGACCATTTCTCTTATACTGTACATGATGGTGTGGACAACTAGGTAAGGTGCGTCCTCCTAGTCCCTCAGCACTTATTGTGTCTTTTTTCTATAAGGCATTGTCATGGCAATTCTAGAGCAAGGCCGAGTGAACGGTTGTGGACAACTAGGTAAGGTGCGTCCTCCTAGTCCCTCAGCAACTGTTTGCGATTTCTTTTACGTAATGTGGACCACTAGGTAAGGTGCGTCCTTCTAGTCCCTCAGCATTCATTGTGTTTTTGTTTTAATAAATCACTTATATAAACTCATAAAAGGGTCGAACTATTAAAAGAGGAGTAACACTGTTTTGTTTAATTATGTACAAGAAAAATCTAACCACAATTATTGTTATAAGTAGTAGATCACATAATATCGTTCAAGGAAATAATGTTTTGATGTAGAGAGGCATATATAACACAATGGTAATTTTTTTGTTTTTTTCTCTTGACTAATACAAGCGTAACTTTTTTTTCTGAAAGTTTTTTTCTGCTCCATTTTTATTTACGATGTGCTAACAGTGTTTATCCTAGCGTTATAACTTAGTCGGTACATGTATTAACTGGTGACAATTACTTCAACAACACATTTCGAACATACCTCATGTATTTACGTAGCATTATTCCTAAAAGATATTCAGCAAAACGGTGTTCTTCTGTGAGCTGGAAGCTGACAGCACTCGCTAAAGCTTGCTTGTTGGTACATGGCAATTAGCAAGTTACGAATTAAGCCATGTTTTCATCAGGACAATGTGGGGAGCTTTGTATCTACGATCTATAATATTAACTTTATAACAACTGTTCCAAATAAATATGCTTTCTATAGAAGAAAAACGTTTTAACTTTTTTTTGCTTGTTCAAAAATGATAATAATAATATCAACATTAACCATGGTTACCAACTTTTGTATTATTTCAGTCTATTAAGAAAGATTTGAATAATTCTTTTTTTGTTTAAGAAAACAACTCCAAATATTTGGAAGAAAAAGAGTTAAGCGTGTTGACGGATTTTACAATTAACTGTTACTTGTGATTGCGTCAAATCCGTTAATTCAGAAAAAAGAAGTATTTGATGTATGAGCGTGTATAAAGCCATGAAAAAATATATCACTATGTATTATAGTTCAAATTCCAGCAATGGGCGTTTTTATGTAACAGTTAGACTGTTTTCCCGATAGCAGTAGATCCACAGTCAAAGTTCCCATTTTTCTTGTGAAGATAAAGGGATGTGAAAAGTATAGTTGTAGTAATGAAAAATAGTTGGAAATTGTGATTATGAAATTGGTCATAGCAACAATCTTCTCGGTCATGAGTTATGGCAATTATTTAAATTGCACACAATCACATCAAAATAAAACATACTCTTTTTCCCTTTTTCATATTTTTCATCTCTTTGCTCGGATCAGTCAAGTTGTATTTCGAGTTTTGATTATTTCAAGTATTTTGTATGTGAAAGAACAAGAGGGTCCGTTTGGTCAAGTCTTTATTATGATTTATTAATTAGTCTTATCATTATATAGTTTTTGATTCATCCTATTATTTTGTATCGCTGGTTTCCAGTCGTATTTATTTCTTTGTATTGTTGTATCTCTGCTGTTGCAGTCGTTTATATCTCTGTCCTCCTATATTTTATTGCTATGGATCAGTCGTTTTCTTATTTCTCGTATATTGTATCCCCAAATTTTATATCTTGTATTTCATTCTCTATTATTATTGGTTTAGCGTGACAGTCTATTTCCGCAAAAAGTACAATATAGTTGCGTTTCACATTATATTTTAATTTTCAATGGATCGAAAGTGATGAACATATTGAGAGTGAAAGCTAACAGCCGTATAGCAAACTAAAATGATATTAGAGACGAAAAAAAAAAACTTATACATTGATAAACCAACAAAAAACAAAAACCAAACAGTACTTTTATATTAGAATTCTGTGCTACAACATTGATTAAATAATTTTATGTTGTCGTCAACATAATGAAGCAATGCATAATGATTCTTCAGCCACAAATCTCACAGGATATAATACATTATTTATTCATTGAATCCATGTAAGCTTATCATTCCCAGTTTCATAAAAGAAACTATTTCTTTTTTTAAACTTGATTTTTGGTTCCTTTTTCAGATGCATCAGGTGAGTGGGTATCAATACTATATGATAAAGTCGTTTAATGAATCAGTCAAAGAAAACAACACTACATCAGTGCGTTTGAAATGAATATGATTCTACTTACAGATTTCGTAATGAACATTCAATTCGTTCATTATATCACAATAAATCATCGGGAAGCTGCTTAATAACTGATTTACATTTTGGAAACTCTTTTCTTGCAGCCTATAAATGTAATGTTTGTTTGTAAATGCTTACTGAAAAGCTTTATATAGTACATTTAAAAAAACAAAAAAAGAATTGTTACCTTTACGAATTGATTGATACAATTGGTAGTGTCGATTGATAGGTCTTTAATTCCATATGGTGCATCACATTGTTCAATCATCACCTTCCAAACATCTTCACCCAAACCATATATTAAACGTATATTTGATGTCATCGATAAGAAATATACAGTTCAAAGATCTAATAAACATTTAAGTATATGTGATCCGAAAATTAATTAGCTTATCTGTTTTCGAATTTGACCATGAAGTTCTCATATAATTTTTTTATTGATTCTAGTTACAAGCACTTACAATTCTTCATGACTTAATGCCAAAGTACCGTTACTAGCTTTTTCAAAGGATGCTTCCCTGTATTCGATAAAATGGTTTGTGATATGTACTTCGTTGATGACCCACTATATATAATTGTTTAGATAAATTAACAACACCATGAGTACATGAAACTTTTCAGTGAATCACCATTCAGCTTGTTACCTTATCAGTGGCACTGCTAAGAGTGCTAGTAGGAGCTTCATTATTACTTAGTTAATTGACGATCTTTTTCGCTGTTGAAATGAATAAAAACGATTAAAAGACTAGTCAAAACAGTTCTTTATAAGAAGAACCGAAAAGCCGACATTATGATGGGCAAGTTATGAATTGCGAAATAAGATTTACAGATGAATAATATAGGGTATAAATTGGAGTAAACTGTTTTTTTAGGCGCTCTTAAAAGAGTCGAGTTTTATTTCAGACCACGTCATATTGAGAGGAGGAAAGAAGAAAGGGGTAAAAATTTTTAAACTGTTGTACTAATGTGAGTAAATCTTTTTCTAGAGTTCTTTGTAGAAGATGACTATGTATACGAGTGATGATGGTTTGAGTTATAAAAGGGATATTATTAAATATCAAATTCCAGTGAGCCTTCCAGATATGTTCTAGAATACTTGCAACGATAATAGAATTAGACAAATATGGTGGACTAGGAGGAAAAGATAACCGATAAATGGCTGCTTCAACTTGATCATGGGAGATGGAAGTTAGTGACAGATCTTGTAGAACAGATTGCCATACGTATTGGCCATTTCTTGCTGCATTTGAATATAAAGTGGTATTCATCGTCGTTTATTTGTGAACATATGGGACATGTTGATGACTGATATTCGTGTGGCAATAGTTGATGTAAAACTTGGCGACAAGAAAGTTTTTGATGCAAGATCCTATACCAGAAGTTACGGGCAATACTGGAGATCTTCATTTTCCAAAAGGTTGACCAAGTTTTGTTGTTCATGTTGTTTATGACTTGTTGGGCATTAATCTTACTATCAATAAAGTTTTGAACAAAGGCATGTTGAAACTCTTTAGATTTGATATTTATAAGTTACGTTTCGAAAAAATGCAATCAGAGCTGAATTTCTTTAATGGTTATAAGCAGCATGCACCATAACATAATAAGTCTTGTGAGAATCTTTCAGGTGTTTTATTATATGTAAGGTGCATGCTGACTTAAACCGTCATTTGTCCAAAATTGAGATATTTTCAGATACCGCCGGTTAATAATATTGCCACCAATGAGGGTGTCAAAATATCACTAGTCATAGATAAGTCTGTGAAACACTATAGAAATATATTATATATTTTATAAAAAGATGATGAAAAGAGAGATAGTATATATGTGTGTAGTATTAGAAAGTATCGTACTATTTTACATTTTCTTTGTTACTTAGTTTTTATAGCACCATTTGATATTTCTGCTATTTCCCTAGTATTTTCTGTGAGAGTTGATTCTATTTTTGTTTATTTAATAAAATGGCAACAGCCTGGAAATCATTTGAATTTTTTTTGGTATATATAATAGTATCTTCATGCAAGTGATATCTAGAGACAATTATTTTTCGAGTTTTATTTTTGTTTCTTATAGGTATCTATTTTGCTTTTTATTGAGACTTCCTCCCATAGTTAAAAAAATGGAATGGTAAAAATCAGGAGCTATAATCAACAAGTAGCGACCTTGTGTAACCATAATCCACCCACTTTTATAGGTTACACAGTGCTTATCCCTTTGTTGAAATATTGGTAAAATAGCATATTTTGGCAAAACTTTGAAGTGACAAATCTCGACGAAAAATGTTTTTTCTAAAAACTGTTCCGTAACATCTCTCCAGAATACTTCAATTAACATATATTACGGCTTAAAAAGTTTATAACTTCATTTCTAAAAATTTTTTGTCAATTCTTATTCCGCCTCATATTTTGACGGTTTAAGTCAGGATGTACCTTATGAAGAATAATATGATAATAAAAGAGATGTAAAGATCATTATCTGTATTTGTAGATGATATTATATTATATTGAATTATATATTATATGATTATGAATAAATAAATTATGCTTGATTATGGCATCATATTATATTTATATACAGTACGTATTACTGTAAAGTGTCATTATTGCGGTACGTAGAGAGCAGCCGATCCGAGATTATTGTGGAGTTTATACGTACATATGTTAGCTTATACGTATTTGAATTAAACTATCTGAGATGAAGGATTGACGTGTGTCATACGACAGCATTGTAGTATAAACTAATTTAGTAGATAAGAGATATATATTATTTTTCATTCTGTTCTGTGATGGCTATAGATAATTCCAAAGCTTCCTCTGGTGCTGGTTCGTCCTCATCAAAAATTTCATTCGGTTGACTAAGGAAGTCAGTTTTTCGTAGAACTCGAATGAACGCAGGCCAGACTGCCTTCCATTTTTTTGATGATAAACCGATCTCGGATCTTGGTGTGTTGTTAATAATTAAGTCTGGTGGTGGTAGCATCGGTTATGTAATCAGTGGTATTGTACCATACTTATTTGCAAGAAACAAGAGCAGAGTTGTCAAAAGAGGACATGTCGAAAAGTGCCCATTTCGCTTTTTTTTAACCACATCGACAATTCGTAAGAGAATAGGAAGGAAACCAGTGAATACGCCACTTGATAAGTCAATGTCGATTCTTCGAAAAAACTGGTACGTAAATATAAGCTCGGATCGATAGTACATATATTTCGCATACACTTGATGGTTTTGAATCTTTCCTCCTGGTAATATATTGATGGCTTGATGTTGTTGCGTAATCTATTATAGCTTTGGTGTAGTGGGCTGTTGCTGGCCCGTTACGTACTAATCTGGTTGATGTTTGTCCTAGAGAAAGGAGAGCTCGACTGATCTGGACATAGTAGTTGTTAGAAATGTTTGTAGTTTAGATGTAAATTTGAGTTGTAAAGTACGTGCTCGTATTTCCATTAATGAAAGGTCTGCCAGCAGAGCCATTGGTACAATTGTTGCTGACTGTTTGGAAGTTTTAAGATTTAAGCCCATTTTAATGCAATAACTTTGGGCGTCTTCGAGTTTAGTGAGTTGGTTTGGTGATAATGTTTTGACTGATTACTTCATGTTTTATTTCAAAAAATTTCATCAAAGTACTGCCGGTTCTCGGTTCTTCTCAGTTCTTGTCGGTCTTGAGGAACCGAACCGACGAATCGGTCCGTGAGGTTTCCTTGCGAAGAACCTTTTGAGTTATATACACGATCCGAAACAGTACTATTGGTAAGTGTACTATGTTGGTATTTATTTTCAATTTTTATATAAAGTCAAGTGAACGAGATCCAAGCAAAATGCTAATTATAATAAAAAACATAAGAAAAATAATAGCAAGTTAATAAATAAAGTATTATCAATACATACTTTCTTAAAAAGACACTACTATTATACCAATATTTGTGTTTTCAATTCACAATTATTTATATAAAATGTATACGGACTTGCCATAGACAAATTGAAAAGAACTTGACTGAAATGATGAATATTTTGACATGTAAAAAATAAAAACAAATTTTATAATGTTTATCAAGTAAAAGAGGTTAATGCTTCTTTCTTGTTAGTTTTTATTTTATTTAATTTCTTGTGGATGGTCCTTGTCACATTAAATACTTTTCCACGTGATCCTTGAACTATTTTTCATATAAAATGGATTAGATTTATTAATAGCCAAAAATAATCTGTTCCATGAAGAATAGTAAAGTCAATTAAAGTAAAGAAACAAGAAAAATCAATAGGTCTTTTTAATAAGTATGGGGCGGTTTATCAAATGGGAACCGCGCTGAAAAATATTATAAAGACATTCATAATGCGTTCTATGTCGTCGCAAACCAAAATCAGCTTAATCTCTAAATTGTCATGAGACTAGATCTAGTCTTTGGCACTAGATCTAGTCTCCACTTTGGTCTTTAATTTTGGTCCAATAAAAAACACGAATGACGTCGACAAAAAAAAATTAGTTAGTTTTACTTCATAACTATTGATGTGCAAAACGAAAAACAATATCTATTCACTACATTCAGATTAAATTTGCAATTAACATTACCATGTCTGCCACCACTAATTTTTCTAACTTTACTTTGAAAATCCCGGTTGGGACTCACGTATCTTTTCTCCCAAGAGCGCTGAAGGCCCGAGAAGCTGCTGCAATAGGAACTACAAAGTCTAGTAAGGAACGAGTATATGGAATTGTTCAATCCTACTCGAATGAGGGGAATGTTTTAATGGCGTGTGTTCATGTTGCCAATGGCGATCACTCTATATGTAAAGTCAAGGCAGGAAATCTCAAGAAAGAGAGAGAGGCTGAAGAAAACACGGTTCCTGGCGTTCCTGCTGTTGCTCAAGACGAGGACAACTCTTCTAACCCGTTGTTGAGTTTAGGGATCGACTATGAATCGGATACAGATGAATCGGATAATGGTGAAGGTCTTGAAGAGGTTCTAGGAGAACAAGGAGATGTTGATTGGGTGGATAAGAGAGTTACTATCGATGTACGACACACTGAGCCTTCTTATAAGAATGATGCAGTGTTGAATATCGAAAATCATCGGTTTTCAACACCATACATATTTTTTAAAAGGTTTCTACCAATGGATCATATTGTTGATCATGTTATTCCATCCATCAATGCTAATGCAGTTGTTCGGTGTATTGAAAAATGGCACCCACTGACGAAGGCTGAATACTTTTTATGGATTGCACTTTGGACTTATATGGCATGGCTTCCTTGTAGTGATAGAGGTTTTTATTGGAGAACAAAGCCAACAATTCTAGTCCCATCCCCGTACAATTTCGGTCAATGGATGTCGCGCCGTCGTTTTGATGCTATTCTGGCAGCTCATACTCTTGAGCATCCTGCCACTATAGCTGCTGGAGTAACAAGCGACCCTCTAGTTCCAATTCGTGGTTTTGTTGAAGTATACAATGAAAATCTTTTGAATGCAATGGTTCCTGGACGAGTGTTGACAATTGATGAGACGATGAACCAATGGGTTGGGAAGGTATCGCGAATGCCTAATGTGAAGAAGATTATTTCGAAACCACATCCTGTTGGTCAAGAATTTAAAACAGTTGCTGATGCTTCGACTAACATTATTATTCGTCTTGATATCAGTGAAAAGAACTTTCAAGTGAAAAAGTTTGGTGATCAAGGTGCTGTGATTTCTACCGTCTTGCGTCTGTCTGAACCTTGGTTTGCCACTGGAAGAACAATTCTTGCAGATTCCTGGTTCGGATCCCCTAGTTGTGCTGCTGTTCTTCATCAATATGGTCTATACAGTATCATGGCAATGAAGAAAAGAAGCCATTGGCCACGTCTCGTTCCCCGTGATCTTCACATGAAGTTAGAAGGAGAACCTGTTGGAACATCGATTTCTCTGGTCAGTATTGTCAAGGACGTACCTATGTCAATTTGTATCTTGCGTGATAGAAAGATGCAATGTCTTGTTAGTACTTGTGGTAGAACAACACAAGGATCAGAGGTTACTCATGTAATCAAGGAAGGAAACAGAAGTCGCTTTGCGACATTTTATCGTCCTGCTGTTTTTGATGATTATGGTGCTGGCAAAGGAGCCGTGGATATCAATAATAACAACCGCGATAATATGGCTTCATATCATGATGTCATGCGGACACACTCCTGGGAAGTTAGAGCGTTTTCTTTCTTTTTGGCACTGGCTGAGGCAAATGCGTACCTTGCATGGCGTTCTTTTGGTCCAGTTGAACAGAGAAGTATTACCCACTTTTCTTTTCGTGAACAGTTGTGCACTGATATGATTAACGAATACTTGTATGCAGTTAATATTGTTGAAGATGATGAAGAAGATGTTGATTCATATAGAAATAACACGCGGCATGACCTAGAATCAATTGGAAAAGGGTTTCTAAAAGATAGAACCCCTTATTCACGACAATGGAAATGTCAAATCTGCAAAAAAAAAACTACACTCAGATGCAGCTGTACCCCGACAAAGGGTCTGTGTAAATCCAACTGCTACCGATTGCACCTTGTAGGTAAGCAATAATAGTAGAAACAACAACAGTAAAAAAAATAAATAGAACAATTTTTATGATGTTATTCTTTTATTATTTTAAGTCTGGTTGACTTTTTTTGTTGTTGTTGGAGAAATAATTACTCCCAAAGTAGAGACTAGATCTAGTCTCTCGATTTTTCACTATTTACCAACCAATTTCAATTTGTTATATATAACAACACAGTATATCCTGGAACTTATAAATGATAAAATACATTTTTCATAACCTAAACTATATTCTATACAACTTTTATAATGTGTGGTCAATTATTTGGCTAGATATATTCATTCAAAGTAGAGACTAGATCTAGTGTCGGGGGTGCAAAGATACTCATTAAGTAGCATTTTTTGATAAACAAAAATTATTGCGGGGTAACAATAATAGTGACTCAGTTAAGGTGGCGTGATGATGAAAAAAAAGGTTGTTCCTGAATTTATATAAATGAACAAAAGTTGGGTAAATCAAAATAAAGAAAAGCGTGGATTAGATAATTAAATAATTTATAATGCTGGCAACAATTACATGATCCACGAAAAGAACAATAAGGTAACAAGGGAATACAAGCTGAATCATTATATTATCATTCACATGGCTCACTCAGTTTTTATTTTTTAAGCG
This sequence comes from Circinella minor, assembly GCA_016758965.1. Lineage (NCBI taxonomy): Eukaryota > Fungi > Mucoromycota > Mucoromycetes > Mucorales > Lichtheimiaceae > Circinella > Circinella minor. The sequence goes on from JAEPRB010000059.1 coordinate 23,825, forward strand.
GGATGGTCTCTTTCCTTTTAAAGTTGTCTATATCTCCGCATGTAAAAACTGCTTTTTTGTCAATTATTATAATTTATTTCCTTTCACACACAGTCCGCATTTTTTAACGACAACTTTTTTTTTTTTTTTTTTTTAATTTCTTTTCTTCTTTTTTTTTTTTTTCTTTTTCTTTGCCTAGGCCTATTATTTTATTTCATTTTTCTTTTTTTTTTGTTTCGACAAGTAAAAAAAAAACCCTTTAAAAAAAAGGGATCTCATTTCCCATAAGAAAATAACCCCTTTTTTTCATAATTTTTTTTCTATGGAATCCCCTTTACCTTGTCGAGTACAAAAGCAAGTAGAACATGATGATGATGATGATGAAAATAAGTATGTATTTGAAGATCGTTCGATGATGGTACGAACACCACCTCCATCTTACCATTATGCTGTTTCAACTAGTCGAAAAAACGATGATGCGTGGTTAGCTCGAGTATGTTTTTTGTTCTTTATTTAAAGTACATTCTTTTTTTTTTTTTTTTGAACGCCACATTGACTAACTATATTAAACAATAAACACAATAGATGAGTAGTTTAGATGAAACTGTATTAGAGATGAGACGTGCTGTACAGGATACACAATATATGATGAAAGATATACAAAATAAATATCAAAAATCGACGAATGAAATATTATATCAACCATCATCATTATCTAAAAAGCGATTAAGAACATCAAAGTAAGTTATGCTTTTATAATAATGATAAATTTATTTTAAGGTTTTAAATATTTTGATCAAATAATAAACGATTTTGTAATATTAATATTACTATTTGTTTCCCTTGTAGATCCTTTTCTTCTTCCTCCTATTCTTTTCCTGACGACGCCGTTACGATTAACAATAATGAAAATAATATTAAAAATAACTTTACCCCCATCGCCATCGATAATGACAACGAGAGCGAAAATAACGACGAAGAAGGGGAAGATGAACAAGAAGAAAGTAATAGTGATGATTTGGATCGAATTGCACAATCACTCCAACAATTAATAGAACAAGCTCAATCCAGTTTAAAATCCAAACTAGCTATTCGTGATCGTAGTTATGGTAGCACGCTGCATCGTTCTAATTCATGTCCCCAGATATCTACTGTTTTTAATCTTTCAAAAGAACGGCGACAAAGTGATACCGCTACACCTTCAACTCCACAATTATTTGATTGGAATGGCCAACGTGAACGATTTTTTGATAGTCAATCTAAATTAGCACAAGCAATGCATGAATTAGCAACGGTTTGTTGCCAAGATAATCTTAACAACAGCACTAATAATACCTTGAACAATAGTAATAGTTTATCACTTTTTCAACTTCCACCATCCATATCTTCAGCATCATCTATAATCGCATCATCTTCTTCGTTACAACAAGAAAAACAACAAGAAAATATCATTGTACAACATCATTATCATGAACATCATCATTATCATCATTATCATAAACAAGAACAAAATCAAGAACGAGAAAAACAACATTATCAGCATCAAATGGGACAGATACTCAATTATGCATGGTCATCTTTACGTACAATCTCATCTAATTCAACAGCAGTAGCAGCCGAGGCTGCAGCACGTTCTTCTGCTCGATTATTGAATAATATCAACATGCTAAATCAGCAACTCATTGCTAATGACATAAATAAACCTCTTCATATCCATCCACCAAGGATTAATCTAACCAAAACCAATTTATTACGCCTCATGGTTTATATTAGTCTGTTAATATTTTCATTTATGAATCAACAACAACAGCAACAGCAAAATTTATCCAAGAAATGCATTACTGCCCGACGTTGTATTGGTCAATTTGTTAGTCATGCATCCGAGAATTTACCCATTTCAACATGGCTCCAACATTCTACATTGTTGGTTTATATCATGACTTTCCTCTAAAAAATCAAAAACAAAAAAAAAAAAATTGAAACAATAACCTTTTACTATTCAAAATACCCATTAACGTCTTTTAACATCCTCCATCATTAAACCAAATAATTTTCTTTTTCTGTAAAAAAAAAAAAAAAAAGAAAATTTTTTATGTACAAAAAATTAACTCATTCCCCAAAAAACCTTTACCCTTCCACATTTATGTTGTATATTACTCTTTTATATCTTATTTCTATTCTTCCCGCGTCCTTGCTTTTTTATATGTCATATTTTAGTGTTATTTATTATTTTGCTTTCTATTTTTTTTTTATTATTTTATTTTTGTGTTATTTTAAAATCCAAAATACAAGACTTCTTTTTTCGGTAAAATTATTTTTTACGAGTACCGACAACCCAAAAACACTTGGCTATAATCCTTTATTATTTACATATGATTTTTCTTGGTATTATTATTTATTGTACTCTATTTTCTTCTTTTTAAAATAGCACGTTCTTGCTGTTTTTGATACTCCAACCTTTTCTTATGCTCTTGTTGCCAAATTTTTCTTTGTCCTAATTTAAGTCGTGTAATTAAATCCATTGCTTGTCCTTTTGTTAATTTTTGTTTAACTTCTACTTTATGTCGTTTTAATATCTTAAGTTGTGCTTCTGTTGCTGGATGTTTTCGAAAAGATGCTACTCGTGACGCCATAAATTGTTGATTTCTTGGAATGTTTTGTTTAACCCAAGTATCTGCTGCACGAATAGCCATGGATAGAGTATCTGCTGTTAATGGTAATGGAGCAGGTCGGAAAAACACTCGGCGTTGTTTATTGTTGGGACCGTGAGTAATATCATTATTATTATTATTATTATTAATGGCGGATTCACGCGTTAACGTCCCGCGCCATATGCCATCCTTCCTAGATTGTTCTAACTTTATTGTACCGATGGTCAAAATATTTAATACACATTTATCTACTCCAACCGTGACCCAACTATTTACTGATACTGAACGAAGTTCAGGAGATGCACTAGTTTCTATCATGAATTCATTCAAGTCATCATATTCAGTAATTTTAATCCGAATATCCTGGGTTACTATAATAATCAAAAATAGATAATAATGTTTTATTAACTAAATTTGTCAAAATTTTTGTTCACATAGTAATAATAATAATAATAATGATAATAATAAACCAATTGCTTACTTTCATCATCATCATTATCTTCTTGTTCTGTTTCATTAATATTGCTTGGTACCACGTGTTCTTCGTTGGTCTGTGCGACGGCTCGACGTTCCATATCAAGCACGTTTTCGTCTAATACAAATATGTATACAAATAAATAATAATAAATACAAATATTAAGTTAGTGCGACTTGAATGTGTCATCAATAATAAAAATAAAATAAATAGCTTAGGTTTTTTTTTTTTTTTACCCCGCACAACTTGAGTATGATCCAAACCCATTAATGTGGGAAATGTAATTAAACCCTCAGAGCTGATTTTACTAAAATTATCCACAAAATCAATTACTAAACAATCTTTTTTTTCTGGAAATAATCTCATGCCACGACCAAACATTTGTTGAAATAAAACACTTGATTTTGTAGGTCGTGCCATTAGAATACAGTCGATCCTTGGAATATCGGTGCCTTCGGTCAAAATTCCTAAACAATCAACAACAATAACAAATTAAAGTGTTTAGTTTTGAAAAAAAAAAGACATATTATATAATTCATACACTTTACAAAATAGAAATATATATAAATATTTTACCACAATTCACCAATACTGGTATTTCTCCATTTTTAAATTTCCTTAGTGTTTCAGTTCGGGTCAGTGAAGGTGTTTTACTTGTAACATAATCTGCACTAACGCCATGTTTTCGGAATAGGTTACACAGCGTCAGTGTGTGTTCCATATCCACTGCAAATATCAATGTTGATTTTCGATTTTGTTCATTTTTTGCATATTTTTCCCAACTTTGATATATAATATCATTACGAGGCTCCACATTAACTGCCCTTGCTAATTGACCTTGTTGAAAATCATCATTACGTGTAGCGACATCACTTATATCCACTGATGTTTGAACAGTTGTGACTTTGATAGGAGATAACCAGCCAGCTTCCATCATTTGTAATAAATCCGTGTGATAAACAATTTTATCGAAAATACCTTCGAGTGCAATACCATCATGGCGTCGAACTGTAGCTGAACAACCCCATATGAACACATGATCGGTTTCCGTGTTGTTAAAATGGTTTAAAATGTTAACATAAGTACTGGCAGCTGCATGATGAACTTCATCGATCATAATGGTTTTAAATAGATTGGGATCATAGCGTTCAAGACGATTAGAATCTTTTCGGCCAAGTGTTTGGACAGAAGCGACAATAACATCAGCGTCCTCAATATTAGGTTTTCGTTTTCCTTGATCTACTACGACATTCTTTATGTATTTCGTTGTCAGTTTAAACCCTTATCTCTTCTATAAATAAATTAATATCTTTCTTTCTTACCCAAGATGGATTATATCTTTTGATTTGAATTTGTGCTTGATCCAACAGCTCCATCCGATGAGCTAATATCAATGTTTTATGTGCTTGAGGTGTTGGAGCAGGTATCTTGTTAATCAAATTGGACATGACAACCTGAGAAAAAATTATGTGTCAAAAAAAAAAAAAAAAAAAAAAAGACCACAAACTCTTACGTATAACAATCAACTCTTTTTTATTTTACTCTTTCTTTTATCTATTACTTACTGTCTTCCCACTACCTAATAATAAAAATAAAATAAATTGAGCCGAGAAAATGAGTAATCTATTTATTTGTTATATTTTACCTTTTTGTTTTATTTAGACACGCAAGTCAAAGTAAAAAAAAAAAAAAGAAAAAAGAAAATCATACCTACGGGTAATGACACGATTTGTTTACGAATTCCTAATTTAAATTCATCGAGACATGATTGAATACATTCTTGTTGATAATTACGTAAAGTAGGAGTTAATTGTGTATTAAACCTTCGTTGAAAAAAGGATATGAGAGAAAACTGTTGTCGTCGCATAATATGTATATTTATACCCACAGGAGAACCAAAAACAAAACAAAATAAAAATTAAGGGGGAAACTGACTGAAACGAAGTAACTTTAATACCAGTGGGTTTAATATTATTATTATTTTTTACTCCAGAAAAAAAATAAGGATGGAAATAAGCGTATATATATTTATATTTTAATATTATTTACTAATAACAATTTTAACTACTACATAAAGTTTTTACAATGGCACGTACTTCATCTACTTGTTCTAATAATCTTTGAAGTAGTCGTACCCCTTCCCTTCGTTTTTGTCTAGCAGTATCAAACCCAGAAGGGCATTCAACACCGTCCAAACTAATTAATGCTTGCATTAACTTTTCAGATAAATAAATCCCTTTATCTTGCATTGTCTTTTTATCCTTTTCATTTACGGGTATCTTTTGTTCTTGTACAAAGGATTTGAATTGATCAATATCTGACTCTATTGTCGCCTTGATTGGATCCACGATTTTCCCAATACGTACGATTAATCCATATTCTTCGGGATTTCCCGAAGATGTTTGTTTTTCTACGGTTTGTTTCTATATAGTATTGATTTATTTTCTCAAGGTCAGTTTTGCCTTACACTTGTTACTTCATCACTTTCTCTCCTCTCTCTTTTCTACGAAAATTTCAAATACGTACATCCACTTTATCGCCAGTAAATACCACGGTCGAGCCAGCTCGTATCCCGCAGCTAATCAATGTAGCTGTCTCATCCTTTAAATTCGCTATAATATATTATACGATACCAAAAAAAAAAATATTTAATTTCTTAAAGCTTTATCCTACCATCTCCCAGTTCTTATTATGGATTATACGTTACCACCGGAAACCGACAGTTTCATTACTGCTACAGGTACACCTGTCACTTCTTTTATTTTAAGTTTCAAATCTTTAAGGATGGCTTGATCAAGATTAGGATTTTTTAAAATCACCTCGAGTGGTTGTCTATTGCCCCATTGGACGTAGATGGTATTCTGGAGCTCCTTCTTTGAAGGTTTTCGCCACCCGAAAAAGGATGCCAAGGTTGCCATGAAGGCTCTCCAGAGAATAAGTAAAAGTAATTCGAGTATGGTTGTAAAAGGGGGACGGAAAAAAGGAAAGAAAAAGAAAAGTGGGGGAGATTATATAATTAGATCTATATATATGTATATGTGAAAGGGATGTTAAGAAAGAACAGAGAAAAAAAAAGGAGTGTGTAGAATAAAGAACGAAATGACACTCTTTATTCCTATTTTTTCTTTGTTGTGTTCTGTTTCTATAAAGGTGTTGCTATAGCAATAACGAAGCCTTTTCGAAAATAATAAGTATGGAACGACCCAAAATGAAAGGATGGATTTGACACTCAGTGCTAATGGAAAGTTCGATTTGGTCGCACTTTCAGGAACTTCTTTTCTTGTTTGTTGTTCCAATTAGATGTCAGTGTTTTTTTTTCAGTTTCTAGAAGTCTTAGTGAAATTTATAATTGTGCATAACGCAAGCTCCACAATACCTTAAAGCATCTCTATTTAATAGAGGTGATACTCCATGAAATGTAGAAAGGGAAACAATAATAGTATATTATAATATTATAGCTAGGAAATAAATCACGTTAAAATAGAATAATTACTATATGTAGTTAATTGCAGGATATACTTAAATTATTTTAATATCAACATAATAATAGACTATAGAAAATAGTGTAATTCAAATATTGATGAGTTTTTTTTCCAGGTTATGTCTATACCGGGAGAGGGATTATCAGAATGATCTCTTCAATATCAGGAACCAATAATACGTACATTGCTGCATAATGATCACCATGAATTTTCTTGTAATTTAACGAGACTTATCATGCTGTACCTACGTACAATTATTGAAAAGAATTTCAAAAAAAAAAATAGTTACATTTTAATGCATGAATATCATTATATGTAAGGTAGAACAATAACTGCCTATGATTTTGTGATTCGTAAGAGTTACGATATACGATATATTAACAATGAAAGAAATATTTGACCATACAAATATTTTACTTTGAAATAAAAAAAACAATTCTGATTTTGTTATGATACAGTACTGTGGATCTATTTTTATATAATACAATTTTTGTTATTATTGCTGTGAATGTTATACAAGCTCTAATTCTACAAATCCGTTGAATGAATCTAATTTCACTATACGAGCGTTCACTACTTGTCCTATTTGTAGACTTTGCTTCAAATTTTGAATCCTTGCTTTCAAGCCCAACTCCAAGATAGTCACTCTTGCAACTTCCATAGTTCCACCGAGTTCAGATCGTGCCAACATATTAGGTAAATTAACCAGACAAGTCCACTCCATATTACCTTTGCCTTCGCCCATAAATCGGTTCATTAATTCAATAACCCAAAATTGTAAACAATCTTGTTGTAAAAATGAGAGCTGTTTTTCTCTAATTTCCATACGTGGTAAAAGTTGCTGATCAAGTCGTTCACGAGTGAAAGGAGCTTTTTGTTTGAGTAGGTGAGCTTTAATTTGCCAATGGGTAACAATATCCAAATAACGTCTTAATGGAGATGTGGCCTTGACATAGCCGTTCGGAATACCCATCAATACATGAGGTAAACCTGGCGTAGTTGTCATGGATACCGGTGGTAAGATGCCCATGTATTGAATGACATTAGATAATCCAATAGTACCGGTGTTAGGATTGCGTTCGTTCAGCATTTCGAGCCGCTGGGTAATGTCTTGATTGGATATAGTTTCATCAGATGGCCACATTTGTCTTCGATGTGGAATATCGATACCATGTTCTTGTGCAAAATGACTGGCAATACGACCACCCAAGATCATAGCTTCAGCAACCATTTTTTTTGCAGGTGAGACAGTGGAATTATCCAATCCAATACGAATAGTAGGTAACGTGGAGGCATAGTTTGGCAACAGCGATGATGATGATGATGATGATGATGATGACCATGGAGTGAAATGAATATTAGGTAATTCTAATGGTTGTGGTTCAAGTTCAACATAAGGATTAGGTCGTACAAAATTAAGTGCACCATTTTGGAATCGGAATTGACTATGTTGTGAGGTCAATTTAAATATATCCAACAAGTCTTGTTCAAATTCCTTGGATACAGTACTAGTTTTTGATGATGATGATAGTATCTGTTGGTCTTCTGCTGTCGTTGTCGTTGTCGTATGTTGTAATGGATGTTCATATTTTTTGTCAAAATTTACCAATGGTTCATGAGGAATTGTACTTGTTGCATAAGGTTTCAAAAATTGATCCACATCATTATAATATAACTTCTTGACATTCTTAACTAAACTTGGTTGAAGTTTCCATGCCTGCACGTTTCCATCTTCCTTATTGAGTTTGCAACTGAACGTCAACGCATATTGGGATCCATTGCTATTAACAGTATGTGCTGTATCACCCAAACTAAATTTTTGTGATGCTAAAGCATTCGGTAAGATGGGATGATGACTTTCAGGCAAATAAAGTGATTGACCTCGTTGTTCCATGACTTTTGCCAAAGCATGGGTAGGTGGTATATAAGCAGACGGGTCAGCAATATGTACATGTAACCACATTGAGTCACTACCAGGTATCCGTTCGATAGATATACCGTCGTCGATTTCTTTGGCTGCTTGATCATCGATTGTATAAACTGGCATATCGCCAAAATCATGTCGAATAGCATCGCATGGATCACGTAAATAAAATCCGGATTTATCCAATTTACCTTTCAAAAACAAGTTGGAATGTAAATTCATGGTTTGATCCATTTTTTTTGCCTTGTCGGACCAAATGTAATCGTCAATGACATTGTTGGCATTTTGAATCAACTTGGCATTATCCCAAGGTTTGAACATACCGACTTGCTTCAAAAATAACATTGCTAATTTTCGATCGACAAATAAATGATCGTCGTAACAACCCAGCGCTTTTAAAATGGTAGGTGCGAATATTTCATGTGGTGTATGGATACCTGTTGGTGGTGATTTGATCCAATCGGCAATGAAATTGACAAACATGGCATCAGTGTCGGATAATCCATATTCTTTGCTATTGTATATTTTATCTAAAGACGATTGTGAAATAGTGCCCAAGATAGGATCTGCGTGTTCTTTATGAAATTCCACCAATTGCTTGGCTCGTTTGAGAAATTGATTGAAATCATCATTTTTGGATCGTACTGATTCAATAATTTGGGTAATAATTTCCGTCTCTTTTTTATCACGTAAAATCCATAGCCCTGTTTGACGCACATTTGTTGTTGGGATAAAATGTATGTTATCGTTCATTAAATATAAAAATGTGGCATGTCGTTCTACTTCAGTGACAGTAGGGCCGAATGCAAATTGTGTCAGAATATCTAACGATACGTTGTTGGTGTTGTGTGAATTTCCCGTTCTTTTATCCGTAAATTGATCATATAATTGTGTGAATCGTTTAAGCTGTATTCCTTTACGTAATTGAATTGTACGTTGATAATCCATGACACCCCGAGTAAATGATGCGATCGGGTAGTCATCAGGTAAAGATTCAGCCGAAGAATCGAATTTAAATTTGCTTAACCGAGTATCACTTTGAATAAATTTAGGTACGACGTGTGCAACAACTGTGCTGCTGAAGTCCTTGGTTTTACCGTTGCGTAATAAAACCGTTAATACTTGACGACCACCACTTGACTTTCGTTGACCAACAACAACACCACTGTATTGTCCATTGCTATATAAACGTAAAAGTTTTATTTTGTCAGTAAACATAGTTTACACAGGCAAATGTATATAATTTTAATCTCTCGCACTCTAATAATGTGGCGAAACGAGTATATAAACATGTATACATACTGGAAAATTTCAACAAAGTCTCCTAACAGGATCATAGATTGTGTTGATAATTTTTTATTATTGATGTCTTTGGATTCTGACAAGGCTTCAAGATCAGCGACAATGTCATTGGTTTCTTCGACTGGAATGGGATCTTGTTCCTCCTGGATAACTTCATTATGATTTACTGAGGCTGTTGTTGTCTTTAATGTTTTATTTTGCGGGATTTGTCGAGGTTTTGTAATAGTATTGGTAAAATATCTTTTATCGTTGACTAGTTTGACATTGGGTGTCGATCGTGTATGTTTGGTTCGAAGTAAAACATTGCTTCGCAATCTTATACAACGAGAGAGTGTGATCGCACTATTTTGTGTTGCACGGGATAGCATGTCCAACTACTATTTATCTAAATGAAGTTGAAACGAAAAAAATAAATAAAAAATAAATAAAGTTCTGGCACCAGCATAATATTAGTGTGGCTTTAAAATTCCCCAGCACTTTGCTACCGAACATATCTTTTATGGATTAATAAATCTGATACACGAGAGTTACAGATATAAGAATGACTTTTTTATCCATATTATAAGAGTGATACCTTACTTTGTAGAATATAAAAGATGGTAGACGCGAGAAGGTATATTGTTTTTAGGATGCTATAAGATAAATATATTTCATTTCAGTTTTCGGGTCACAGGATCAGGGCATGATAATAAATTCATCGCTGATAACATTGAGGGTAAACGAAGAAAATATTTAGTGTTAGGTGGGGTAGGATTATCAATCACATCTCAGGTCGTTTTTTCGTCCGGATTTGTGTTTTTTCTAACTTGTTCGCACCCAATCACAGACTTTTTTTTTTAGCAGTGCTATACTATTCGATATTGACAAAAAAAATTATTTATTGAGTAATCCCATTGAACATGAAAAGTTGACTACTGGTCAAGCGAAAAATAAAAAGATTACGAAATAGACAGTAAAGAAATGATTGGACAGTTCAAATTACCCATAATAAACACAATTAAATCAGAGTGAAAAAAATACGTACGTACTACAAAAAGAACTGATTTTGATACAAGCGAGATACTATGGTACGTATGATGGTATGTGTATGCCAAGTTTATCAATGAGCCAACAAAGTCAGTCATTTAATATATAAAACATTGTGGGATATCATTTTTTATTCTCTCTGAATCTCAGTTGTATGCTTTCTCTTGGGCTTATCCTACAAATGATTTGGTCTATGCACTGGTGTGCAGTACTCGTGGATAACCAACCTTGGGTCCTTTGATTACAAAATGTCATTTAGAAAAATTAATAGCCTCGTAGATATTCTATCTACCCCTTGCCACTTCATCCCGATTAACTGCCATACATCATATATTTGAGGGACAGCTCCCCATTAATGAACTTTAATATAACAAAAGAAAAATGCTATATAAACCATAACAAACTTGTAAGAAAAGTGATTTTGGCCACCGAACATGAGACGCGTATGTGTCGCGTAACAGAACTTTCCTTTTGCGGAGGCAACAAATTATTTTGTCGTGCCAACCTACTCCATATTTTTTTTTTCACTCAAAACCAAAATGGATACCCCATTTATGCAAAAGTTAAATGAAGCACAACTTAATGCTGCTACTTGTAAAAGTAATGCGGTACAAATCTTGGCTGGTCCTGGATCTGGAAAAACAAGAGGCATGTTCAAAAATACTTTTTTTATAATATTTCTGTCAAAAATAAATAAATGACTATTACAGGTTATTACTGGTATTGACGTTGCTTGTTGTTTATATTAACATTTATGTATATACAGTCTTGACATCGCGTGTTGCTTGGTTGATATTATCTGAAAATGTCCCACCTCAAAATATTGTCGTTGTCACCTTTACAAATAAAGCAGCAAAAGAAATGAGACATCGTTTAGAATCGCCTGAATTATTGGGTCCTTCAGCAAGTGATAAGTTATGTATGGGTACGTTTCATTCTATTTGTGCTCGATTATTACGACAATATCATGATCATGTGAATCTTAAAAAGAACTTTACAATTGCTGATACCGATGCTAGGTTAGTCAAACGTATATATATATATATATATAATTTATATGTTTTCTTTGTAATAATAATATAAAGTTCGTTTTTATTAACATGAAATTTATTACAAGTAAACATGCTATTAAAAAGCTTAAAGAAGAGTTAAAAGGTGAATTATCAAATTACGGTAGTTCTCACATGAAACCAGGTAAAGTTATTTGTTCCGCCTTTTCTTTGGATACGAAAATAAGGTTCAAATGAATTAACAAACAAATTTATATCCCAAAAAAGAGGCCTATTATAATGCAATCTCAAAAGCACGTAATGCTGGTATGAATGTGGATGAATATGTTGAAAAACATCGTAATGATTGGGATAAAAAGGATGTTTGTATTATGTTTCAGTAAGTCTGATGATGATGATGATGATGATGATGAAACGAAAAGAAGAAAGTGAAACGCATATATTTTTACTATAAAGAATTATCATCTAAAAGTTCTTGATTGTTATTATTATTTTAGAGCATATGAAGATCGAATGCATGCTGATAATATGGTGGTAAACTTTAATATAAATCTTTTTCCGCCTTTTAATCTTCAAAAATATTGGGAGAATAACATAGTATATATCTAACTTAATAATTATTGGGAATTCTTTAGGACTTTGATAACTTACTGCTTTATACCCGAGTATTACTTCAACGAGTTCCAAGTGCAGCCAATTTTGTTAAACACGTTCTTGTTGATGAGGTGAATATTGACTACTTTCTTCCGTTTTTCTCTCCTGCCCATTTCTTTAATACAAATCTAAACAAGTAAATCTTAACCTACAGTTCCAAGATACAAATTGTGTTCAATATGATATCGTCAAAGGCTTAACAAACAGAGGCAAAGCTCTTACTATTGTTGGTGGTAAATTTGCTGTTTATATACTTTTCTATTTCTAATTATAATTATGCTTAAATATATATAAAATAACAATGATAACTAAAAAAGAAACAAATAACAAATAACTAACTATTATTAGATCCTGATCAAAGTATTTTTGGTTGGCGTAACGCTGATCGTGAAAATTTCATCAAAATGCAACATGATTATAAAAGCACTCAGGTTTGTAATTTGGAAGAAAATTACCGTAGTACTAAAAGTATTATCAAGTCCTCTTTCCATGTCATTGAAAAGGGTAATGATTTTTAATGTTATGAGTTAGATTTTGGGGGGAAAAAAGTAGGTGTCGGTGACCTAGGACAAGTTTATTATGCATTGTAATGTACATATATTTATACACTGTATATAATAGATCGAAAGAGAATTAAAAAGAATTTATTCACTGGGAATGCTGAAGGTGTACCCATATCTATGTTAAGAATGGAGGATGGTACTATGGAAGCACAGTCTGTGGCTAAGGAAATTAAACGTATTATCGAATATTCCGGTGGTCTTATTACATATAAAGATATTGCAATTCTTGTACGAATGAATTATCTCTCACGACCATTTGAAACTTCTTTGAACGGTTTAAATATTCCCTATGTTGTTGTAAGTAAATTAAACAAAAAAAAAGGAACTTGATTCGTCTACTGAAACCAAAAAAAAAAAAAGACTTGGTAACTATTCACCGAACAACAAAAATTCTCAATTGATTATTTAGATTGGTGGTGTCAAATTCTTTGATCGTGCCGAAGTCAAAGATATTATTGGTTATCTCCGTTTCTTTTACAATACCAATGATACTGAAGCATTTGAACGTATTATTAATAGACCAAAACGTGGTGTAGGTGAAGTAACAATGAATAAGATCGAAGCCGAAACTCGTAGAAGTAAAACTGATATCATTACTGTTATTCGTGATATGACGTCTGGCAAAGCCAAAAGTCTTGCATCGATCCCAACTAAAACTAAACAAAATCTCAGAGAATTTGTCAATTTATATGATAGTGTACGCACTATGATTGACAATAATGTAAGTAAATAATTAACAAAAAAAAATTATATAGAAAAACAGAACTAATATGTATCTATGTTTGCTTATTATTATTATCGCTCTGGACACAGCATTATATTTACAAAATATTTGCACATATTATCAAAGATACCAATTATAAGGAATTTCTTGAAAAAGAGCATCCTGATAAAGATGGTGAATCTCGTTGGGGAAATTTGGGAGAATTAGTTACATTTGCAAAGCAATTTGGTTCACCTCCAGATGATAGATTAGCCAAGACGTCTGTTTCTGTAGTTATGCATGGGATTGATGTGATTGAAAATGATGAAGAACAACAACGAGGACGACAAGGAGAAATACCAGATAGTCAAGAATTGAGGAATGAGCTAGAAGAACGGTTGTATGACTTACCAAATCATACATCGGTTGAGGATTCAGAAATTGATTCAGATAACCCTGATGATAGGTAAAAATATAAGATTATTCTTTTAATTCAATTTATCGATATATCCACCAAAAGTTGATATTACTTATTGATACTTGTATATTGATATATATATATATATATGTGTGTGTGTGTGTAATTAGACTCGATGCAGGTGATCAAATCGTTCGTTTTCTTGAATTAACTACTCTCAGTAATAATACTAAAGAAGAAGATGAGGCAGATATGGGTGTAAGTATATTGATCTATCTATCTATCGGTTTACCAAGCAGTGTCTTGAAATAGTGGGGATTAAAAACAATAGCTGATTATCTAATCTAATTATAGCGGGTGACAATTTCAACAATGCATAGTGCTAAAGGTAAATATATACATATATATAATTATTTTGTATTTTTGAAACTAAAGGAAGAGTTATTGACAACACGAAAACAAAATTATAGGTCTTGAATGGCCAGTCGTATTCACTGTCGCTTGTGAAGAAGGTGTCATACCTCATGCAAGAACCGAAGACATGATGGAAGAATCGTAAGTCTTTAGATAACATATATTTTCATGTAAATAATACTTTTGCAAACTAAAAAGTACTTTTTTTGTAGTCGATTGTTATATGTTGCTATGACACGTGCTAAAAGTAAATATATATATATATATATATATATATAATTAAGAAATAGCAAAAGAGTTACCACGATAAACGATACCTATACTAATCAAATATTTATTACAAATATTAGCTTTCTTATATTGTACATTTACCAAAGAACGGGAAAGCTGGGGTAAAACGGTGGCTACACATCATTCCAGTTTCTTAAAAGATATGCCAAAAGAATTATCTGTTAAACATACACCACAGTGGAATAAAGAGACACTTGCATGGGTAGCTGATGTATTACATTTAAACTTTCCTGAAAACTTTAAGAAGGAACATAAAGGAAATAAAATTTGGGTAGAAGATGGAGAACGAAGATGGTCAAAGTAAGTAACAGAGTCTATAGATATATATAATTGTAAAATATTTATTCAATACATAAACAATAACAGTAATAGTCAATATGGTGGAGATTATAATGGATACGGCCGATCTACTTGGAGTAAAATGTCAAAACCATACACGTTTCCTGCTATTAGTAGTACGCCCAAACCCAAGCCAACTGCAAAATCTGTTGCTTCTCAACCTTATGCAGCCTTTGGATCAGCTGCTGCTGTAAAAAGAGAACATGTGATTACAGCAACCAACAAGTCTACCACCACTGCTACTACAACAACAACTAAATCAGCGACAGCAATCGGATTTAAACGTAAACGACCATCATATGGTGCCAACACATCACAGATACAAAAAAAATAGATTCCTCTCTTTTTCCCACCATATTACAAATCAGAACAAAAATAAATAGATAAATAATAATATTTAATGAATGCTTTTATGTATATGTATATAAATTATAAAATAACTATTATTTTTTACAAACACCAATCAACGTACTATATATAGAATACAACATAATATACACATATGATAACCTTTTTGTATAATAAAATTATCATTGTTGTTCTTCTTCAAGAGATTGATAAAGAAGCTTTCTAAACATCTGTAACCGTTGTGTAAAATAATGAAAATAATCAAAATCAATTTCACTTTGACTCGCCTGAACAAGTCCCCATAGGGCCCATACTAAATGAGATACCATCACCCAGCGTAAGACTTCTTGCTGTAATTCTTTCGGATCCATATCTTTGGTCATATTATTATTACTATTATTATCGGTATCATCTTCTTCGCCAGCGTCAATATAAGCACTTAAGAATCTTAATTGTTCTTCATCATTTGGAAATTTTTCAAGATCCATACTAGCTGGGTTGTTCCCATGATAATTATACATCCATTCACAAAAATGATTGGCGATATCAAAACCTCTTGGATTATATCCAGCATATTCAAAATCCACAACAACTAATTCCCCTGTCTTTTCGAGCTGCAGTACATTACCATATTGTGTCTATAATTGAAATTTATTCCCAATATATCATCAATTATTTAAACAAGAACATTTTTTCCATCCATTTAATCTCTTCTACTCTCCTCCCTTTTAAAACTTACATCATTATGAGCAAATATAATAGGTGATGGAAACCTTTCGATATAATTCTTGCAAAGTTCAATTTCTTTTGGCAATTTATCCAATTCCAAAAAATTTAATTTTTCTTTCCATTCTTGTTGATTTAATAATTCACGCATAAAAGTATACCATTGTGAAATATCTTTCCATGCTTCAATACGAACAGATGAATCATCACCAGAAGGTGGTGGATAATATTGTACAACATCATGAAGCTGTCTTAATGATTGAGCAATCTGTTGAGAGATATCAGAATCATGTATATCATCATGTGTTAATGTAGTTGAGTCTAAATATTCTTCAAATCGTCCATTACCAAAGGTGGCCAACAATTGTGGACTTAGACTTGTGCTCATACGCGATAACCGAGCCAGCCATTCAAGCTCATGTTGTCGATCCACTAATTGATCCGCACCAATACCATAGACCCGAAGTAAGACACAAGGATGATTTGGGGCACTCATAAAGTAAACTGCACTATATTATGTATTCAACAGAATATATATTAGTAAAACAAACAAGAAAAGCCAAGAACAGCGTTTTTCTTCTCATACGTGAAGCACAACTAGAAGACCAGAGATAGTTTCTTGGCAAAAAAAGTATTCTATGTACATTTTTAAATATAGATACAAAAAAAAAGATACTTACTTTGTCATTGCACCACTAACTCGTTCAAGCTCAACATGAGTTGCAGTTTGCCATTCAGGAAGAACTTTCCGTGCAATGTTTAATACAACTTGAGCCAAAGTGTTTTTATCTTTTAACTTTCTATAATTATACTCAATTTATCATTAGTATTTTATTCAACCTTGATTTTAATCAAGTGGACTTTTTTTTCACGAATTTCAAAAAATTTATTTATTTATTTTTTTACCGCAAGTCAATAAGATCACCACAAGAAGGTACAACATCAAGATCACCATCTCCTTCACAACTAGGTTGTGTTTGTGGTAATGAAGAAAGTAAAAAAGCTGGACTACTTTTACTACGTATCGCTGTTGCCATAAAACCGCCATGGCGACGTGTTGGCTTATTTGTTAAACTAGTCATATTAATATGGCCAAAAACGTATCATACAAAAAAAAGAGAGAAAGACAAAAATGGGTCATTTTGGCCAAAAATTTCATGCAAGATATAGATGGAAACCTAAATCAAATAAGTGACTCGTTCCTGGTTGCTGTAGCTGTAGCTGGGTTTACAACATTTGGAATTCTACCCTCGAAAAACATTTGCTGCGCAATGTTTTATTTATTTGTCCGAATATCCGTTATTTTATTACTAGTTACTATGTAATTTGGTGGCAGCTTCAAAAAGTAGTTATAATAAATACCTCTTTCCTCTTTCGTATTAGGCTCATATTATAAAAGTTGACCTGCTATTTTTTTTTCTCTAAAAACAGTTGAGTTTTTTTTATCAATAATTAAACGTCCTGCGTGTTACTGTGCAAAGTACGTAGTAGGTCCCGGGATCGTTATTATAAACACGATCATGAAACATTATTAAGATACAACAAACATGATATTTAGTACATATAACCACAAATGTCACCTTTTTGACTTAGTCTCGGTACTCAATTTACAAGAGACCGAGAGAAAAAAAGCCATGTGAATGCTCGGCTTCGACGTGAACAGAGAGATGATCACATAATCTCAGCACCTTTAGTGTTATTAGAACAATAGGTTTTCTCCATTCAACCTGGATAAAAGTATGTGAACGATAGAAGTCATGATGTTTTAAAAATTAATTTTTTGTTAGTCAGGACGCATACATGTGGTAATGGAATGACAGTTCATTGAAACCTTAGCAAAATGGAATATTGTTACTGTTTTATATTATGTAAGTCCGCGGTATAGCGCAAAAGAACATAATCAGATTTTTGTCCTTCGCAGGTTCCACCCATATAGGTATCATAAATTGAATTATTGAAAATCTTGAATATACTGTAATGTGGTTGCTTTGGTAGACAAGGCTTGATACTTATTTGCGAGAAGTACGTTATTATGTTCTTTACTTTGGTGATGACACAAGAAACTCGAAAAGATTCAACAAGCTATTAACAGCGAAATATTAAAAAAGAAACATGTAGCATTGCTTTCATAAAAAAATTAATGCTGTATAAAAGAGCTTATGACTTTATTCCACAATCTGTTTTAGTATAAATACAAGCTAAATTGTCCACATCAAAAAAAAAAAAAAGAAGAAAAACCTACATAATCGCTTTCGAAAGTCATCAACCCCAAAAAAAAACCAGCATGGCAATAATTGATAATATACTATAATGTTTATCATTCTAATAAATATTATTTTTAATATTATTTGTGGTGTATAAAATATTACCAACAGTAACATTCAGCATCTATCTCCTTCATTTTAGCGAATTCTTCAATAGCTTTTGTATCTTCAATCATTGGACAGTCAGAAACAAAAATATTCTTGAGACGGGTTGCATATTCCATTAAGAGTATCACTCCAAAAGTCGTCAAATTATTCAAATGGTAAAGGCGGATATGAGTAAGACGATCTTTTAGAATCTGAGCAATAACAACAATTTCTTTATCATCAATAAAGTTGAATCCACCAAGTTCAACATGGGTTATGACGTTAAGTTTTTTGAACATTCTAGTCAATCCTTCCATGGAGATTTCGGTCGATTCACTATATATGCCGAACCACTTTATTGTTTTGATATTAGATATTACATCTAAAACTTTGTTTGTCAGATGGTTTGTTTCATCCGATAATTCAATTGTATTGAGGGTTGTTGTTGTTGCCGCTGACGTTGTTGGTGTTAAATATGACGATAATGATGAAAGGGAAATATAATAATTAAATAATCGCATTAGCTGGTTATTACTGTTTTCATTTACCAAGGCAAGCTTCAAATTTTGTAAAGGTCGTTTTGATGATAGTAAGCTATCGACTATTGTCTGTAAATTTGCTTCTTTAGGTAATCTAAGTGTGGTTAAAGCAGGGGAAAAAGAAAACGATCGTAATAAAAGACTCGCTATTGGATGTTGTTCATCTGAGATTCCAATTGTGAGGTTCTTTAATTTAGGCAATTTCAAGATATCATCCATCGCCGAAGGGCCATATTGCTGTTGTTTGCTGATGCTGCGAAAATCATAGATATTTATCACTTCAAGAGTAGTAGCATTATTCTTTATCAATGACATAAAATGTTGAAATTTCGTCACACCCGCCATTGAATAATCAGCCATATAAAGCTCCCTCAACCCGCCATGGCGCTGAGGTAGTCCAACATGATCGTTGCTAATGAATTTATTGTCGCAAATAATCCTCCTTCTGTTTTTTAATTCACCATCAAAATTGTATCCAAGTAACTGTAGATTAGGACAATAAATCTTTAACAAATCAGTAAAATCTTCCATACAATAGTGTACATTCAAACAACGTAATTGACGGCAATGTTTCAACAAAGGTTCAATTGAAATTCTTGTGGTTTCCAAAGGGTTGAGATGTAAATCAATCAACGGATGTTCTAACGTTGTCAACCGTGTAAAATCTCCAGTAATGTTTGATAAGCGTTTTGATACAGTATATTCCAAATGCTTAAGTTTTGGTGCAGCAAAAAGCAAATCGCTTAACTTGATAATACTAGATGCGTCCGTCTCGTTTCCTAGAAAATCCAGCGTTAGATCAGTTAAGATATTCCCTAGTTGTGGAATAACCATTGTTATCAATCCTTTTAACAAAGCCGGCTTCATATCCTTGATTGACTTCACTAACATTGTTATTATAACGAGCATAATGAATTTAAAATAAATAACGTTAACTTAGAAATTATTTCACCTATACACCCCCCCCCAAAACACAGCAGTTATTACACACTTTTATACTTTAATTACTTTTAATCTGCAGTGTCTTGACACTGTTCAAATATCCTTGGTATATATCAACCAAATATCGCGAACAAGTAACTTGATCTTCTGTATTAATTATCAAGGTACGGATATGGGCAGAAATATGGGGTAGAATCTTTGATATCCGTCGGGTAGTAATTTGATCTCCATCATCATTGATATTCAAGGTAGGCCAAACCATGGATCTTTTCAATAGTACATTTCGCCATTTTTTGGAAACATCCCAACAACAAATAGATTTTGATCTTTGATCTAGGTGAGAGAAAATAGAATATAAAAGTTCCTTGGGTAACTTGGTTACAAAATCAACACATTTTTTATTTTGTTGTTCGGCTTTGCTTTTTTCTTGAGTAAGTAACTGCTGCTGAGGTGAAGAAAAATCCTTGATGTTTTCAAGCGCTGTTTCATATAAGTCGATGATGTGTTGTTGTTTCCCTTGTATTGCGTATATATTACATAATATCAAATAACCTCTCGACAAATTTGGTGCTATCGAGATCATTTCTTTGGCATCTTTGATTGCTGCTTCAAATTTATCTAGCTTAGAAAGAGCGTAAGCGCGATGTTCAAGAACAGTGAATAATAAAGATCGTCTAATTTGGTCAATGGAAGCGGATGCCCAATTGGCTGCAAGTTTATAGTCGAGATTATCAATCGCTTTACCAACTTTGGTGAATGAAGTCGAGATTGTATTCACATCAAGTACGTACAATGGAAATGAGGGATCAATTGTCGTCATAGTGAGAGGAAATTGTTAGAAAGAAATGAATGGGTGCTTTTTCAGCGTGCAAGAAATTCCTGAGCATATTCATTTTCCTGCTGTGGCATAAAATAACATCATTCCTATTTCAGGCCAAAGCCATGTGGCACACAGAAGCGCTGCTCTAATTCATAGTGTCACATTATGTCCGGAAGCCATCAATTTTGATAATTTGTACAGGTTTAAATTATGAATTTATTATCCATCTTCAAATGAAAATTCGTGCTTCTCGAAAACATATATATAAGATAATAGATGATAATAGAGCTACAATATTATTGGTCGATGAAGTTATTAATAAGTAGTTAGAAACACACTGGTGACGTGTTGTTTTGTAATAGAAAAATAAAAGGTTGTACCATGGTATATTTCTCTTCTTTTTGACTATTATTTTCATCTCGAGCGAATTAAAAAGATTGGTTAGGTATAAATTATTACAAGTAAAACGAAAAAATTGCTTCTTAATCTTCATCGTTGATCAGTCTACTCCACAATTTGTATTAAACCGATAACAATAAGTTTGTGAACTTCATAAACTACAATATTATTAGGGAATTGCTAGGGACACCCCAAAAACATACTATATTAAGTAATTTCATCTCTTACGGACACCCCACTTTTATATTTTTTCAAGGGCACACAACAAATTGATATAATCACATAGTATCCAGCCATTTATACACTATCTATACAGCTATTATCGTTATACGACTTATAGATGTTTATGAAACTTATATTATCAGCTCGACTTTTTATAATAGCAATCAATATTTCTTATGGTTTCTTACTATATTCATTGTGTACACAAGTGGGATTTGTGGGCCTTATGAACGCAAGACAAAAAAGGAATCATATATACTTTTAATGTTACATATGAGCGGTCAAACAAGCGCTATTGGTGTTGACAACGCTATCACTATAGTTTATATGGTCTAAGAACTTATTTGATAACTGTTTATTTCTGGGGTGTCCGTAAGCAAAATATGGGGTGTCCGTAGCAATTCCCATATTATTATTAATGCTTCTTCAGCTTTTTCGGTAAATAATAAGTGATCAAGAAGTATATTATTATTATTATTATTTTTAGCTTCCTGTTACGTATAGTCACACAAAAGGACTTAAGCAGAATTAATACTTGATAAGAAGATAAAGTACGACCAGCCATATCTAAACTCACCGAAGGAATGTGTACATTTTATTTAACTGGAAATTCCTCTATCGAACCCATAATTTTGCTGGTATCCTTTACGTACGTACTATATAACACATTCCTTTTAGTGTTTTGTTGTTAGTACACATGCTAGTAGTGGCTCTAATGAACCCTGATAAGCTTCATCAAACCGACCAAAAAAGAGTAATCAATGGCATATTGGGACAGACTCATTTTCTTTCTCCTTTAATCTTTGATTTTAATACACATACAGTACTGTAGATTATATGTTCGATGTATAATAAGAAAAATAGGATATTGTATAATTTACTGTTAAAAACTGCTATGAAAGGAGAGAGAAATGTCTCGTTGTTTACGTATCGGAACATACAGTATAATGCAATTTCTGAAAACATGTGTATGCAGTTTTATAGACGGAAGTACAGTTCCTAAGTATTTACCGGGTTTATAAAATAGTATTATTTTATTTTATATTATATTATATTAGTCTTTTTATTGGTAAAATCAATAATACAGCCTTTCTTTAATGTCATCTCAGCGCTTCCCTTTGTTTTCAGTTGGCTACTTTGTTTCCACAGCAATTAAAAATACACAAATCATTCTTGTCGTCAAAAGAGAGCTTCTCAACACCTTGTTGATATCAGCGTTTCTTTTTTGCCAACTTCATACAGATGCTTTTTTTTTCTTCCTCATCTACGTACGTATGTACTTTTTTTCAACTTTGTCATGTACTTGTTCATTACCATTGAATAAGTAATCATGTTGTTGATACGTACAATTCATTTTACTCATTTATTCAACTGCTAACCATGATCTATACTAATACACACTTTGTTGTACGTAAATTCATTATTAATACAATCTGTGGTTCATTATCACTATTTGTTGAATACACTATTATCGTTTTTATCACAAAATTAGCTCATAGCAGCAAAGCTATATTAAGCAGCTATGAGTTTTTTTATCTTATCCGTATAGATTATTTTAATTATAGCTATTTTTCCAGTATATTCTACATATTAGTACCAGCTGCGTTTCAATTCGCTAAACCACATATACTGAGTACCGGTTTAAATAATTAACACTGCAAATATCTTTATACATACGCAGTAACATCAATGATATCATGAGGGCCTAAAAGGCTGTACCGGTAAACTTTTAGTTTAAAGTTGTAAACGTACGTATAGTCTATACTATATATAAAAAACGACTGAAATAAAATACATGACATATATACACCATAATAATATAATGTGTTTATATTGGAGTGGTATCATTAGCAAGAGCAAAAATAATAGAGCAGTCGAGCGGGATGAACACAACATCCTGATTTCAGCACGAGCAATTAAAAAAAGACCAAGAGATCCCCACGAAAAAACCAAATATGTCAAACTTTAAGGCATTATCATTCTACATAATTCTTTTTTTTGGTCAAATGTGAATCGATAAAGATGACTAAGAGATAAAACAACAACAGGTCTAAAAATTCCACCAAATATATTGTAGGTTGATGCTTACGTATCGTACCGTTGGATCGATACTTAATTTACTCATTACAGTGATACGTATTGATCTTTCTTATTTTGATCTAGATTCGATAAGCATTACACCCTCGATGATACGTCGTATGTGGACATTGAAGTAAGTCATAATTCCATCAAAGATAATGTTTGTTACTCGCGACATTTACGTATGGTATTATGCAGCAAAGCGACTGCCTTTTAGGTGATATAATGGAAAAGAAATCACAATGTGATTTCACAACCATTTTATTCGATGCTCAGATGCGTCACTATACAAGAAAGCACCATGACAGAGTAATCGCTTTTGCCAACTCATATCTTACAGTAACAGACAGTAGTACATTCAGCTTCGAGCAACCTATACATTATCTAATGCTTTCATTTCACGGACTACTAGCTCACAAACATTTTTTCCATACAGTACTTGCGTTGGTGAGTATACTCATTATTGCTTTCTTGACGTTCATTCAATAAACAAGTAGAAAGACAATACTACTCTTACGTATCCGAGAATATGACTTAGCATCTTGCACTGGAATACATGTGAAACATCGTTTCTACGCTGTAATAGATATGAGTCTTTTAAGTGACCAACTCCAGAAGCTATTGTGTAATTAGAGCTTATATGAAAGTCAGCTGTACTTGTATGGAACATATTTCATATAATATCCTTCCATCTTGACTAAATTTTGTGAAAACTTCCATTTCCAAACATAGGTACCGATAGGCTATGATGTTAAGAACAGTTTCCTCCGTTTCAAGCCTATACTTGATCTTCATTTATTATGATTCACTGCAGATATACTAGTCGATATCTAGAAAATTAATAAAGCACGTGTTTTTATCGCTTTTTATAGTGATAACGAAAGAATCTGTCTTGCTGGATGATCAATCGTTGCCAAACTTGTACACCGAAATCTATTCAGTGAGAATTAGTTCTCTACATTTTCTAAGTCTGAATTCTTTTCGATATACCTTTCAGAGACCATTACCAATCCAATACATCCACTATATATTCACTGGTAATGGATGCTGATTCCTGTCGCAAAGGGATATATGGTTATATAATGATCACCCTGGTTACTTTTCTCGTGCCAAGTGCATCAGACAGAGGTTTAACCAAAATAAAAGTGCATGTTGTACAGCAGTTTTTTAAGTAAAGTCGACATGTAATACATATAAAACTTTTTACTGCCATCCTGGCAAGCATTAGTGGTATTTGTGGTATATAACTCAAGTTATATTCGATCGATATCTTATAGACATTAGAACTTTGCTGTGTATCGAGAAGTTCCGTTAGGTTTTAAAAAGATTAATGTACTGGTCCTTATTATCAGTGTATATAATTGCTGAAGACAGATTTATGCTGCTATTATGAGGGAAATATAACATAATGGCGGACAAAAGAAAAAAAAAGATTAAGATATGTACATCGTAAAAACATGTGTGAAAAACGTAAAAATATTTCCAAATACATATAACTTGAAATACCTCATCTTTTCTGTTTGAACTCGATAAGTACCTATTTATTATGCTTTATGAGGGAAGTAACGATGTGTTCTGCTGTTGTTGCACAAGTTGTTCCAATTGAAGCCACAAATTCCCAAAACCGGTTATTAGCTGCTTGTGTGTTGCAAAGTGTGCGTATTTGTGCATATTGATATGGCCTATATACACTTGTGTAATAAGAATAAACAAAAAAAAATTTTCCCAAAGATTATTATACACATGCAAGTGATCGATAGATAATGATAAGAGTCGTCAATCAATGTAAAATTGAGCAAAATTAGTTGTCAGATGATGACTTCATCCGGATTTTGTAAAAAAGAAATGGATTTGCTGTATAAGAAGCGTTCGCAAAAGTTTGTAGGAAGAAAAAAAAAGTTCCGTACGTAAGAAAAAAAAACTATGTTCTACGGATTATTATTTACAACTTTTATATGTCAGAAATCATTTTTTCTTCTTGTCAATGTTGTCTTGGTGATGTATTGTGTGTAGCTATAGTAATATATCGCGTGTTTTTTTTTTGTATTGGTTACAGTAATTTTTTTTAAAAAAAATACGCGTTCGTTGTGTGGGGAAACCACACCCCCCCTCCCCCCAGTGACTTGGGTTTGAACACGATTTTTTAAAAAAAAGATATAAAAAAAGCGCAGCGACATTTTTTTTTTTTTTGGAGTTCTTTTTTTCTTCTTTTAATGCCCTTTTGCCTTCCACACTTACTATGCGAAGCAGCACCCCAAGGAGCTTCACATTATAAGTATCCCAAACTAATAATTAACCCTTAATTATTGTTGAATAATACGAACTAACAACCTTTTCTTCTATTTCTTGTTTATACAAGTCATGAACGGTTCGTGCTGGAATTAGACTTTGATCAACGCATTGTGGAGGTTTGAATACAACTTTTTCTGTTTAACCAAAACTCCAATGATCATCTAATACATTAAACAATTTATTTTCTGTTTACAGGGCACTGCAGAGCTTACCATTCAACCTTCAAACGATAAGCTATCGCACGTTCGTATAAATTGTCGACAATGCAGTAAGTAGTTTTCTTCTCTGTTGTAAATAGGGACTACGCGAAACGAGTAACTTCTATTCATTTGTTTTTTTTTACAGCAGGGTTGTATAATAAAATACTAACAATCGGAAACATATATAAATATTCATATATTAGACGTTAAGCAAGTTCATGTAGATAATGTATTTGCTGAATATACACATAACGATGCAACCTGTGAATTGTCATTAGACGACGATGCTGATATTACACACCATCAAGCATATAAAAGTAAATACTTGACAGCAATTAGAGAGGCCGATGAAGGCGAACTTGTTATTAAACTACCAGAAGGATCTATTCGACCTGTAAGTTTTTTTTTCCGCCTTCATCGATCTTCAAAAAGAAATAAATAATTAACCTTAACAACCGATTTTTTTTAAGCTCTCTAATGCTGAAGCTGAAAATATAGTTGACACCTCGACACCTAATAAAGGTAAATGAAAAGAATAATTTAGAACAAACGTTGTTTTTTTTGTTACAATGACAACCGAAATAAAAAAAAAACATGAAGTAACATGACCACTCAATTATTAGCTAATTCTCCAGAGGTGTCAACACCAACCACAATAACCGATAAAACCAATATTACAAACACGCCCACGGTAGCGACAGCGACAACAACGACTTCTGAAACAACATCCGAAACCAAAACAGTTACATATAAGCCTATTACCATTCGTATCCAATATACCATTAACAACCCTCGAGAAGGTTTGGTATTTGTTGAACCAGATCAAGATACTGCACCTTATGTAATTTTTTATTTTTTGGCTTTTGTTTTGACAAAAAAAAAAGAGATGGAAATAGAGAGTGAAGGGATTACATTGGATATTATGATGAGTATGATTTTATTAATATTGATGGTCCTTTGTGTATATATCTGTAGCGATATCAACATGTATATACTGTAAACCAACCACTTCCTGGAGCAACGCGGTCATGGCTACCATGTATTGACCGAATATCTGAGCGATGTACATGGGAAATGGAATTCATTGTACCACAGAGAATGGCTACAACTATACCTGGTGAAGATTTAAATGACACGACTACAATGGATTTGGAAGAAGAAGATACAGTAGTAGTATGCAGCGGTGAGATGGTTGAACAGGTAAGAAAAGTAAACAGAAAATGTGATTTAAGTTTTTTCTGCGTGGAATTTTGTGTAAGCATGTGTTATTGACAGATGGATATATTTTTTAAATATATTATGGATGTTAGGTTGTTCATCCAGTGGATTCAACTAAAAAAATTGTACGTTATAATCTTTCAACACGAATATCAGCACCTAATATTGGTTTTGCTATTGGGCCTTTCGAAATGATTAAATATACACCAGCTCAATTACAAGATGAATTATACATGACAGTAACTGAATTAGACGAAGAACAACAAAAAATATTAACGGAAGCTGTTGAATGGGTCAAAAATATATATGTGTTTGCACCGCCAGGTCGTTTGGAGGATTTAAATAATACATGTAATTTTTTAATACATGTGAGTATATACATATTTATATATATATCGTGTTGGTTCCAAAAGAGAACATCGAGGGTGTATGATGTTTATTTACATGTCATTATTATATTAATTTAGGCAATGCACTTTTATTGTCAAAAATACGGACAATATCCATTTACTGATTACAAATTGGTTTTTGTTGAAGATGCATGGTGTGAAACATCCACAAGTGCTTCATTAGCTATTTGTAGCACACATCTTCTACATTCACCTGATATTATCGATCAAACATATCATACCCGATGGGCACTTGGTGTAGCATTAGCTAGACAATACTTTGGTGTTCATATCTCGCCTAAATCATGGCCTGATATATGGTTGATTCGTGGACTCGCCAATTTCATGGCTTCTTTATTTATTAAACAACATCTTGGAAATAACGAATATCGTTTACGGTTGAAGAGGGTAATTAGTAGGATATTTTCTTAAAAGGAGTAATTTGTTTGCTACTATGTTCTTGAGGTGTTATTTTTTTTATTTTATACTTATGATTGCTAATCTGCTAATGGTTTTCGTTGATGGTTTTATCTAGGATATTGATCTTTGTTGCAGTTTAGATATCAATCGAGCACCATTATATAATCAACAATTACCATTTCCATTGGATCCTGAAGATTTAAATTTTATTGAATTGAAAGCACCTTTGGTTCTTTACATGCTTGACAAACGCATGTCCAAGGCTAGTAGTTCACATAGTCTCGAAAATGCGATCCATAAAATCAATTCAACGGCCATGAGTGGTCACGTTTCTCATGCCATCAGCACACATTCTTTTCTTCGATTATGTCGTAAATTTAGTGGGTTCGATACACGTACATTTGCAGAACAATGGATTTATAAAAGTGGATGTCCCAAATTTACGTTTTCATATAATTTTAATCGAAAACGAATGATTGTTGAATTTTCAATGCGACAAAAAAACACCAATTCTCAATCAAATACAACAACTGCTAGTACAAATACTCGTGACCATAATAAGATTAGTGGTGCTAGTATTAATAATGACGATGGTCCAACACCACCACCAACCCCTGCAACTCCCCTCACTCATATTTCTTCTCAAACTGATTCTATATTGGACTATGCAACCACACCTATATTTACTGGAAGTTTAACTGCGACTATTCATGAAGCTGACGGAACACCTTACGAACATATTCTCAATATTACTAGTATGAACCATACGTTTGAAGTCCAATTTAACACCAAATATAAACGTATTCGACGTAATACAAAACGGTTCATAGCTAAACAACAGCAAGCTGCTGCAGCAGCAGCGGCAGAATTACAACAGCAGCTTGATGTTGATTATGACATGGATGAGATGATGGGAGCACCAACAAATACATTGGGAATTATTCCTAATTTAGGTTTGGGTATGCCAGTATTTGAAGATGAAGATCTCAAAAAAGAATGGTGCATCTCTGAGTGGGGTCAAGATGAAGAGGATAAAAGTGAAGCAGCTAGTGCAACATTTGATTGGATTCGACTGGACTCCGAATTTGAATGGTTA
Source organism: Circinella minor (assembly GCA_016758965.1). Taxonomy (NCBI): domain Eukaryota; kingdom Fungi; phylum Mucoromycota; class Mucoromycetes; order Mucorales; family Lichtheimiaceae; genus Circinella; species Circinella minor. The sequence goes on from JAEPRB010000059.1 coordinate 53,097, forward strand.
TGTATCATGGAGTTTGAACAACCCGACTTTATGTGGGCAGCACAATTAACAAAGGACCGTGATGTGGTGGCTCAATATGAGGTAAACTTTTATAGCTATTACTCTTGAAACGAAAGTGATAGGGATAGATAGAAGCAAACAATTTTTTAATTCTTGTTTGTTTATGCAAAACCACAAACATCTTTTTTTTGTTATTATTTTGTTAGGCGGTGAGTGCATTAAAACGAATGCCTTCTTTACAAACCTCAACAAGTCTTTTACGAGCACTTTTAGATCCAAAATGTTTTTATAAGATCCGCATGGAATCAGCTTATGCTCTTTCTTCGGTGAGTCTTACTTTACAAAAAAAATTTAAAAAAAGGAAATGACAAAAAAAAAAGATGATAGATATAATTTATATTTCTCATATATGTATTTGTATGTTAACGATAATTATGTATCAAATATACATATTAGTGTGCCATAACCGAGTTAAATTGGGTTGGATTACTACAATTAAACAAAATGTTCCAGAAACGCTATTGTTTCCCATTACCTGCTTCTTACATGGGTCTGGATAATATGGATACAGATGACGATAAAAGCCTCCCAATTACTCATGTGATTCCAAAGCCGAACGATTTTGCAATTTTAACTGATTACTTTTTACAAAAAGCATCGGTTGTTGCATTCTCACAAATTCGAGATAAGCATGGTCGTACACCTTTTGCCATTCGTAGATTTATTCTGGATCTATTAAAATATAATGATAATACTGGAAATGAAGTAAGTTTATATTCATATGGGTGGGATGGGTGGATAGATTATACTTACCAAACACCTTTTCTTCCGTTAGTTTTCAGATAACTATTATGTTTCAACCTTAATTTCCGCACTTGGGGACGCGCTTATACCATCGACTGCTTCTCATCATTACGATGAAGAATCACACACACAGAGTCCTCGAGATGAACGGTTATTAGAAGAAGCTAAAGCAGAAATTGAACGATTCCGCACACTTGACTATGTTGTACCATCTTATCACAATGTTGTCACTATTAGTTGCTTACAGGTAAAATATAATTTTAAAATTATCCAACAGCGAGTTATAATTACAAAGGCTAAGAGATTATCATGGTAACTGACTACATGTCTTTTTTTTTAATTTTAGACACTTACAAAATTCATGCTGAATGGATTAATGCCTATAGACGTCGAGTCGTTCCTTTATTATACAAGGTAATATTGAAATATACTTTTTCTATCCGGAAAAAAGTCGAGTATTTACTTACTATTTTAACACTTTTTTTTGATTTTAGATATGGCAATTATATCGGTGTTCGTTGCGCAGCTTTTGATAGCCTTATTATATTGTGTGGTTTAACCAACAATGACCTTGTACAGTATTATTTCAATGTCATTAAAACGGATCCATCAGTTTGTGTATCTCACTATGTTGCACGATCGATGCTTGCATGGCTTGGTCTTGCCATGAAAGACAAAGTTGAAGCTACATCATTATCATCATCTGGATCAGGACAAAATGGGTCTTCGATGATGGTAGAAGAATTTGCAGAAGAAGAAGGTCGTGGTGTTGTAGAAAACGAACAAATTCGATTACAATTGATGGCACAGCAACAGCAACTTCAAGAAGGAATTGAAGGCTTACGCAAACGATTTGAAAATAATAGTGAATTACAAAAGAATATGTGGGATATGCTTACGTATGTGCCTTTTTTTAAAAAAATTCTACATATCATTAGAATCTCTTAAACCAACAAACGAATTAATTTAATAATATACGCTTGATGTTGTTTATAGATCTACCGAAAATTTATCAGAATTGGATCATTGTACACGAAAATATTTACTACAGCTTTGTGAATACATGTATAAACCAATCGATTCTGGACTAAAGGTTACCATCAAAATGCCACCTTTACAAATGCCAACAGAGGAACAGCAACAAGGATCACAAGATCAAACAAATGGAATTATTGTAGAGGAACCCCAGGAAGTGGAAAAATCTGTACAAAAACCTGCTACAATTCTTCGCATCAGTGTTCCAAAACGACCCGTGCCATCACCATCTGAAGAACCCAAAGAACGAGAAGGTAAAAAAGAAAAGAAAAAAATAATAATACATATATCAATGTACACAAGTAAAAAAAAAATAGGATATTAAATATAAAGTCGACTAACAAATATATGGTTACTAATATTAGTGGAGCAAGTACCCATACCATCAACACCCAAAAAATTATCAAAGAAACCTATTGTTCGTATTAAAACACAACCTACCAAAATCATACCAGTATCTCCACCACCTTCATCTACGACATCACCAGAACCCACCGCACGACCTCCTTCTGTTGCCACGAAAACACCATTTACACCATTATCTAAATCTCTTCCTACCGGTATGCCAACTGATCAAGCCAAAGATTGTCGTCGTATCCTGGGTAAACTTCAAAAGAATCGTGCAGCACTTTTATTTGTAGAACCTGTAAATGAAGCTCTTGACGGCGCACCTGACTACTACAAGATCATAAAGTAAGTACACTTGTTTTTTTATTTATGATGAGCATAGTTGAAAGAAGCTGATAAGGAAATCGTCATACATAATTTTTATTTATTTTATACAAGAGAACCAATGGATCTTGGAACCATCAAGGTAAAAAAAAAAGTTTCCTTTTTTTAAAGCAAAGGAGAAGAACGGAGTGGAGTTAGGCAATTACATATGAAACTTATACTTACACATTTTTTAATCCTTATAGGCCAAACTGGATCGAAATATTTATAGTTCATTTGATGAATTTGAAAAAGACATTCGATTGATCTTTAACAATTGCTACACTTATAATCGACCAGGAACCTATGTATATAACGAAGCGCAATCATTAGAGTCCATATTTGATACTGAACTTCAAAAGCTCAGAGGTATTGAAGAAATGCAAAACATGACTATTGTTGAAGGTCCGATCGAATCAGGAACACAAGCAGCAACAAACAATCAGCATGTATCCTTAATAGGTGCACAAACAACACAATCAATAGCAGCAGAAGAGACAACGACAACAGTATTCACACCTACTATGGACAACTCATTAACACCCAACACCGATGATACCCTTGTGGAAGGAAAAACGGAGATGCAAAAATGTGCCGTCATTCTATCCCATATTATGGAAAATCAACATGCGTTTGAATTTCTTCGCCCTGTCGACCCAATCAAACAAGGCATTCCCGACTATGCACAAATTATTAAGAACCCAATGGATCTTGGTACGATTAAGGCCAAACTCACTAATAACGAATACATTGACGCGAATCAATTTGATCACGATGTACGGTTGATGTTCAGTAATTGTTATGCATTTAATCGACCTGGTACTTATGTATATAATGAAGGATATCAACTGGAACAAGAATACAAGATGTATTGGAAACAATGGTTTGGTCAAGATGAACAAGAGAATGAAAAGTTGGGTGATAAACGAAAAGCAAGAGAAGATGTTTTAGGTACTCCTCCTCCTACTTCTAAACCTCGATTAGAATCGGTCGAAAGTGTTCATGATCAGGATATTAGTCCATCGCTTCATATTATGGTTAAAAAAGAACCGAATCAAAATACTAATGGCGTTGAACAAAAAGACATATCAACAGAAGCAGTAAAGCGACACCACAAGAAAAAAGGGAAAGAGATGGATAGTAGTAATCGTCGAAGATGTGGACGGATTCTTGAAAAACTTTGGGTTCACGCTAGTTCAGAACCTTTCAGACATCCAGTAAGTAATACTCATTATGTTAATTGACTTATGAGATTTGCTTTTTTTTTCTTTTGACGAACACACCTTTTCTAATCTGTATAATCTTACATGTATATTTAGATTGATCCCAATGATGTTCCACAATATCACGAAATGATTAAACGACCTATGGACTTATCGACCATCCGAGCCAACCTTGAATCATCTGATCATTATTTAAATATCCATGAACTAGAACGTGATGTTCGACAAATCTTTTGGAACTGTTATCAATTCAATAATAAATTTGCTCCAGTATCACAACAAGCCAAAACTCTTGAAAAATATTTCAATGAATTATGGGCTAACAAATATGGTTCTTCGGATCGATTAAAGCCAGGGGATTATGGTTACGAAACAGCTCACAAGGTCATCGAAAAACTACGATCTCATGATGCATCTTATATATTTAATGAACCTGTGGATATAACGGTGATTACGGATTATCTTTCAACTATCAAGAAACCTATTGATCTACGGACCATCTCTGAAAAATTGGAATCGGGCCAGTATGACAAGTTACAGCAAGTAGATGCTGATATACAACTCATGTTTTCGAATTGTTATGCTTATAATAATCCAATAACGTTTGTTCATCAGCAAGGCAAAAAATTGGAACGATATTATAATAATACTGCAGGCCATGATATGAAGCATTGTATCAAGGTGTTAGAGGAAGGTGGTGATTTGAATGCCCTGACTCTTTCTTTGAAAGTACCTTCAACATCTGCTAAAAAATCAAAAAGCAAAAAGAAAAAGCAATCCTAAAAATTTTCGACAACCACACATATTTCATAATATAGCATTTATCTCTCAACCGCCATTTTTTCCCCTCTCCTCGTATCATCTTTTTATACATATCTTTAAAAAAAGAAACAAAAAAATTATTGCATATTTTATCCATTTTTTCCACCCTCTTTCATCACTATTATTATCCGTCACATATTTCCTCCCTACCTCCTTTTAACTTCCTTCTTCCTTTGTATTTGTGTAAAATTTGGGTTTATAGTCCCTTCTCTCTTTCAACACTTTCAATTAAAAACAACAAAAAACATGTACATACAATAACTTTATATAATAAAACCAAACTGTTCTATTTTTTTAACCTTCACAATTATTCCATAAATAACCCCTCTCCCTCTATCACCCTCTTTCTATTCTGTAAAAACCGAAATTATAAAAAGCCTTTTGACTATATTTTCTTTTGAATTATTAATAAATAATATTGGCGTAATTAATTTTAATTTGCCCAACATACAATTTTTTTTTGGTTTCTTTGTGTGTTAAATGGTATGTTACAGTGAATAAGTGTACAAATATGAAGAGAGGAGTGAATAAAATAATTGAGGAAGAAAGATAATAATAAACGCTGGATGATGACTTTATATATATTGCGTAAGCTCTTTTGTTATTCTAACCCCAACAGGATTTTGGTCTAATAAGTTGTAATGATGAATAAAATATATAAGATAGAAAGAGAAATTATGGCTTGATGTTCTTTGTTACTGTCGTTGTTGTATTAATAGTACTGGCTCCTGCACCAGTTTGTTTTGCAGCACCAAATAATCTTGGCGCATATTTGCTCCAACCCAAAGCGTGAATTTTACGAACAAAAGCCGGGGTAATAGCGGCTGTTACCGTTACTCGAAAAGGTAAAAACAAAGTCTTGTGTATACCGTAGGCCAAAACAAACACTGATGCCAATGATGCTCCTTCTTTTTCTTGACTAGGATCTCTTTCAGGCCTTGGTGGTAAACCACGCCATTCATTCACTGTATTCATTACTTTATCTTCCAACACCTTGACCTTGTCCTGTCCAAGAACCTGAATCCCGGCAAATGTCAAACCAAGATCCACCACTCCAATACCCAAATAAACAATAACACCTGCTGCACCATATTTTTGTGCTAATTCCTTGAGTTTACCTACTTTGGGTGCCGCTTTTTCTTTCGCTTTTTCTTTAGCTTCGGCAACTTTAGGTTTAATTGTTTCTGCAAACTTAGACTTGGTGGTTGGGTTGGTAGGTGTAGTATAAGCGCGTCGAAAGACAACGGATTGAGCAGCTGCTCTTCGGATCGGATTCATGAACATTGAAGATTTTTGATAGATTTGATTTAGTAGTTTTTTTTTTAAAAAAAAAGAGACCACCCTCTTCAAAAGACTTTTTGAAATTAGAAAATGAAATATAAAAAAAAAATGGGTCGTGCGTTACTTTTTTTTTTTTTACTTTTCGTTGTTTTTTTCTCGGCTAATTTGTTTAAGCTTTTAAAAATTGTTTTGACGCATTTTCGTTCCGAACGGAAGGTATTCTTATATCTTCCGCCATGGATTTTTTTTTGTATTATTACCACGACCACATCAATTTCTCAAGGATGTTAACCATGGCACGTAAGCTTGAATCTAAAATAAAATTATTGGGTCGTATTTAATCAATTATTGCTTGATATTTATTCCAAATAACTGAAAAAAAAGAGAACAAAGATTATTGTCAATAAGTATGTTTTTTAATTTCAATATGTAAACTTTTATCATTTCTCTATTCCTCTAGTTCAACAATATTTTCTAGCTCTTAATTATCACTAGTTTTATTAACTTAAAGGTTTACCACGCAAAAAAATCATGCGTACATAGCACATGTTTCGTTTGTTTATAGTACCGGTATATATAATGAGTAAATAAAAAAATTAAGCTCTATATCATGTTTCTTCTGGTAATGGAGTATAACCAGAAAAAAGAAACTTTAGATTTTTCGAATCAAACAATGACCAATCACTTTGTGATAACCATCTTCTTGTTTGACTACAGATTACAGTTTTACATGCCTGTTTTTTATCTTCCTTGGGTGTGATTCTATAAAGTATTGCATACTTAGTGAATGACACCTATTAATTTGTTATGACACAGCCCAAAGGCTGGTTTATTATAGCAAAAAAAAATTACATGGATATTGTCTCCAAACATATTTGCATTGTTCATTTCTATGCAACAAAATACTGTAACTACTATATGTATTGTTATTGTGTTCAGGAGTTAATATTTTATTGTTGCTGGATAAAGCTATAATTGTTTTAATGGAAACATTAAATGTTATGCTTTTAAGTATTTTGTTCCTTTAAGAACATGTTTAGTATGTGTATCAATGAGTAAAAATAGAATAATAATAAAAATAACTACGTAATAATAAGATAATTATTGGGATATGATATGTAATAGAATTTTAATGGATAATAAATGTTTCTTCTGGTGATGGAGTATAGTCAGAGAAAAATTTTTCACTAGTGTGAACCAAACAATGACCAATTGCTTTGTAATAATCACCATCTTTTCTGACCACAGGATACATTATTTCCTTGTTATTTGTATCATCCTTGAAAGGTATGCCATAAAGAATGGCGTACTTGGCAGAATAGTCTACTTTCTCTGTTAAGGAAAGTAAGAATCTCATGAGTGTCCCACTAGCGTCTAATTCAGCTTGATTTTCAACCCAGAAAAATTCCTTCTTGTCAACCGGCATGAAAAGTGATAGAAGAGACATTTGTTTGGTGATCAGGCTACGATAAAGTTCTTGATGTTCAGAATTTGGTCTATGAAATCTTGCATGTAACAATTTGGGTGTATCACATCCAGGAAGTTGAACTTTGACTGCAAGCGTGTTATACAAATCATATTTCTCTTCTGGTAAATATGGCAAATCCTCTAGTTCAATCGGCCTAAATGGGTCAATGTTGATTGTTGAACGGGGATTATCAATGGACCAAATAGGAGAACAGTGAACTTTCATAAACCGGCCGTCGATAGAATAGTTTTTGAAATCCGTTTTCCACAATCCGGTAGAAGTACCTCCACCAAATAGTTCATGCTGCCCGTTTATACCAGTCCAAGAAGGTAAATCATACTTTCGAATCAAAATAGCAGTATTTTCTTCACCTTCCTCCTGTTCAATAAAGTTTTCTTCTATGCCTTTGTAATGCTCTCCATCTTCACCAAAGCAAAGTATAGAAAGATCTTCTTGAGCCATCATTCCATAAAACTTAAGTAACAATCCATCTAGATCTTGTTTGTAATTAACGTCAATTCGGTCCATTAAATGGGGATATAAATTGGCAAGTGCAAACACTCGATCATGTGCATTTGTACAATCACGTGAGTGGGCAAAATATAAAACAGTGGCAGCGTTCCAACGTGATGGTTTATCTGCTAATGCACCCAATGAAGCCCATTCTACCGCAACAGGGCCTAACATATATGTATCCTTGCCAACAAAGAGTAATTGTTTAGATATCATAGCTTCTTCTAACGTCCACATACGTTGCATCCAATCTGAATACGATAAGCCAATGGTTCGAATAGCTCGATATGTTCCCATATTGTGTGACCACATTTCCGTTTCTAATTCCGGTACATGGACGATAGTACAATAAGCATTACCATAAACCCGATGCATCTGCTTGATTTCACGATGTTTTTCTTCTTTGTCTTCTTGATTAATGCACATTTGATCAAACCAAATATAATTGATATTAAAGTCTTTACACATTTGTTGAATAATGCCTTCAAACATGACATACTTGATTTCACCAGATGAGGAAATATCCTCTTGATCATCGTGATCTTCTGAATTAGGTGGTGTATCTACATTTTTGGGTGGGAAGATAATTTGGTGTTCTCCATTATCGACGCGTACGCTTTTTCCTCCTTGTACAATATTATTTTCACCAGACCAACTCCAAGAATAAGACAATGCACAATATCCTTCGTCTTTCACGGTACTTCCTTTGACTACTTTCATATCAGATACCCGAACAAGCTTGGTAGGCATGAACGGATCTTTTGATTTTGGTATTATTGATGGAAATAACTTGGGTGGTTCAGTGTGTCGTTCAACAGTAAATGTATCTTTATTTATATAATACTGGTTTGTTTCGTACGTGACATACATTTTTTCTATCAACATGTATTAATATATAACAGTTAGTTGGCCATACATATAATATTTGTTAGTGTATCTCTCTCAACAAGAATACGTAATAATATGCTAAAATATTAAAGATTTACCACAGCCGTAAAAGTATATTGTGATCAAAAAAAAAGTGTGCAAAAAATTAATAGTGTATTTCTATTATGTGAAAAAGAATAGGATCAAAAGTAAAATCTGATTATATAGATAAAATAAAAACTCGAGAAATAAATAAGTTAAAGAGGTAACCAATTTATAAGCTTTCATTGCGACTGTTTATTTATTTATCTGTTTACTTTGGCAGTACGTACCACAATCGTTGGTGTAACTTCTTGAAAAGAAAGATGAGAAAACCAATATCCTTTCATGAATGTTTCACAACCAAATAAATTATCATCGATATATAAGAAAAATATTTATGTTGTCATTTAAGGCATTAAGGTCCTCTTAAGATAGTGATCAAAATTCATAATTTTGGGGTACTATAATAGGAATACTTATTGAAAAGACTCACTTAAATGGAAAAAAAAATTGGATCTTTCAAAGTATCTTGAATTACGTTTTCTGTTTATGCTGAGTCTCCCTGGTAAGTAGATAGGCATTCTTTTAAAAATTTTAGTGATTGATCTACGTAAAATGGTCCCGTAAAGAAGTAGACGTCGGCTAGCTAGTATTATTTTTTTTAGTTTATATGTTATTGTTTAGAGATATTCCATAAGGTTAGGCGATATCGTCTTACTAAGTATGCACGGTTGTATGACCTTTTGTGGTTTGTTTGTGTTCAAAGAGTATTTTGGGCTTAGCATGTTGTACAAAGCCGTTTGAAATGAATATAAAGTATTTATTATATGAGTGAGAAAAAAAATTGCGGCAATCTACCAATATGGATTAAAGTTTTATAAGTATTCAGTTACCTGCTATCCTCTATGTCCCGGCTTTTTCTTTTGGTTATATAAAGAAGAAATAACAAACATATTTATCAGCTAGCACCTTCCTCAAAAATAATAAAATATAACTTTCTTTTATCCACTGTCTAAAATTTTATGATACTTCAAAATCAATGAAACCAGTATTTTTTTTTTATCTTCAAGGTATTATTTGAGCGAGTTGTTTTGGTGGTACAGTTCTGAATCGACGCTTAAATTAGAAAGTACCAGAACAGATGGTTGCTGGGATTAGAAGACTGTAGTCCTAATTTATAGTTTGGAAAATCATTACAATAAAAGAAGTTGATTGTTGGCCAACTTTTTATTATAATGGAAGAAAAATTTGAAAAAATGAAATGTATATTTTAGGTTTTTGTTTTTATTAGTATCTCTGACTAAACTTTATGCTATATTGTTAGTATACTGTTTATACGTATTCTCATTATTAAATACCGACTGTTTTTATCTAGTACATATTATATTATGTATATATGATATATGTTACATAAGTATCATTTATATTATAAGGATACTTACGCATTAATTAACCAGATTGTGATAGTGTGAAAAGGGTCAATTAATAGTGTTTTGGATATAGGCAAATCAAAAATCCGATTTTGTGTATTCTTCGTTGCAAATTGTTTTTTTAATGCTGTGCGTATACATTTATTTTTCATAGAGTGTACTGATTATATAAAAGTGGTACGTACGTATGTGAAAGTTAATGGTACGTAGAAGAAAGATATTGCAAAAATACCATGGATCTGGATCATGGTAGTAAAGCCGAGAAGGTCAAAAACTGCCTTGTATCTTTTTATATCTTGAAGAAATATAGTAACTAGATTTATAATAGTCTCAAACCCTAGTATTAACAATAGTGATAGCCATATACAAAATAATGAAAAGCTCTGAAGTTATTTATAATACGTAAAAGTTTGTTTCGGAGACGGTCCATATGATAATCGGAAAAAAAAATCGGAATCATTGGTTAAACAGTTACCAATTTTCATGTAATAATCACTCTCGTTTCTAATCAGTGAATAGATTCTTGATTTGTTACCATTTTTAATATTCTTGAAAGATATTTCAAAAAGAAAACATATTCAGTGGAATAAACAATCTTTTTTGTTAAAGAAAGAATATTTCGAAAACCATTGGCTTGTCTTTTTTTTTTGTTCGCTTCTAAAAATCATTTCTTGTCAATCGACATAAAAGTAGATAATAACCTGAGTACAATGTCCTTTTTGATGCATAACAGAAAGATGATTGTGATTATTCTACGCATCTTTGTCGTGTTGTTATATATACATCTAAGAAATTGAACTTCAACTGTGACTGGAATTCAGTTTCTCATCCGGTACATGTGGCAAATTCTTTGGATCAATCTTTGTAAATGATTTTAGAACGCGGATTATTTATGGACCGGATTGGAGCACAATCGCGAATATGTATGAATTGTCCATTCATGGTATAGTTTGTAAAACTAGTTTCTCATGGAGCTAATGTTGTCAGTTTACACCTGCCTAAGAAATCAACAAGTGCAAATAATCGATCCTAGTTTTTGGTACAACCCACGTGGATGACCATAATATAAAATTGTACCATTGTTTCATTGGGTTGATTTCATATCGACTAACTCTCCTACAGAGACATTTTGAGAATGTATGAACATAATGGGAGCGATAACAAAGCATTATATAAAAGAGGTTGGCCTAACACAAGGTCCAAAAATTATGGAGGACTAGAAGCAATTGATCTAAAAAACATTTTCTTAGCATATGTTCCAACTTTTATTTTATTTTTAATATAAAAAAAACTCATCAACATTCGAATTCTTAATACAGTGAACATATCAGTTGTTACTTTAATTTTTTCTTATTGATAAGGTACGTAAGAATAGATTAACTCTTGAACGTCTTTTTTTTCAAAAAACATTAGGAACAGTTGTTTCATCAAAAATAATTTTCACATTTACATAGATCGTCATCGTTTTGGTTTTATTAATACGTAAATATATATTGTATATTCGTTTTTGTTATGCGTGTTTTCTTGACTAATGTATGTCTCAATTGTTTTTTTGGCTCATTAAATCACCAAAAAAAAAAAAAACTGCCGTGTTGCTTGTATAGCAACATATCATGATCTAACATCTATTTCAATTGTCGTTTTAAATAAAAACAATACTTTTTTTTTGATCCATCAATATACGTACATAAAAAATAAAAAAAAAGTATCAACAGCTATTAATTATTATTTTTTTGAGCCACCACACCATTACGATCAAATTTTAAAATAAATAAATACGTACCACAAAATAACAGCTTCCTTTCATCTTTATTTTTCGCTTTTCATCATTTGTAGACTTACGTATGCATACGTACCACCTTTGCAATCAATATTTAGTTAAACATTCTTAATAGTTTATATATAATGTATTGTTAAAATGTTAACAGCTTATTATATTCATACATATATATAGAATGAGATTTTGTACGTACAATCCGAAAAATCCCACCCTTCTCCTCTCACATAATTTTAGTGCAGTTGCTTCTACTGACTTTATTTTAACCATCAAAACTATTGCATCTTATCTACTTGTTCTTTTTTTTTTTTAAGATAGTTAAAACAAAAATTTAATGAATAATAAATGTTTGTTCTGGTGATGGAATATAATCAGAAAAAAAATTCTCTATATTGCTAATCAAACAATGGCCAATCGCTTTATAATAATCACCCTCTTGTCTAACTACAGGATACATTCTTTCCTTGCTATTTTTATCATCCTTGAAAGGTATGCCATAAAGAATGGCGTACTTTGCAGAATAGTCCACTGGCTCCGTTAAAGAAAGAAAAAATCGTGTGAGTGTTCCATTAGCAAATAATTCGGATCGATTTTCAATCCAGAAAAGCTTTTCTTTGTCAATCGGCATGAAAAGGGATAAAAGAGCTAAAAGCTTAGTGATTAAAGTACGATTGCTTTCTTGATGTTCAGAATTGGGTCTATGAAATCTTGCAAGTATCATTTGGGGTTTGTGACATCCTGGAAATTGAACGTTTATGCCAAGTGAGTTATACGAATCATTTTTCTCTTCTGGTAAATAGGGCATATCGTGTGGATCAATTGGCGTAAATGGATCAATGTTTATTGTCGAACGTGGGTTATCCATCGACCAAATAGGAGTACAATGAATTTTCATAAATCGACCGTCGATAGAATAGTTTTTAAAGGTCGTTTTCCATAACCCAGTGGAAGTGCCTCCACCAAATAGTTCATGCTGTCCGTTTATACCAGTCCAGGAAGGTAGATCATATTTTCGAATGGAAATCGTACTGTCTTCTTTCTCTTGTTGTCCAAAAATATTTTCTTCAATGTCTTTGTAATGCTCTCCATCTTCACCAAAGCAAAGTATAGAAAGATCTTCTTGAGCCATCATTCCATAAAACGTAAGTAACAATCCATCTAGATCTTGTTTGTAATTAACGTCAATTCGGTCCATTAAATGGGGATATAAATTGGCAAGTGCAAACACTCGATCATGTGCATTTGTACAATCACGTGAGTGGGCAAAATATAAAACAGTGGCAGCGTTCCAACGTGATGGTTTATCTGCTAATGCACCCAATGAAGCCCATTCTACCGCAACAGGGCCTAACATATATGTATCCTTGCCAACAAAGAGTAATTGTTTAGATATCATAGCTTCTTCTAACGTCCACATACGTTGCATCCAATCTGAATACGATAAGCCAATGGTTCGAATAGCTCGATATGTTCCCATATTGTGTGACCACATTTCCGTTTCTAATTCCGGTACATGGACGATAGTACAATAAGCATTACCATAAACCCGATGCATCTGCTTGATTTCACGATGTTTTTCTTCTTTGTCTTCTTGATTAATGCACATTTGATCAAACCAAATATAATTGATATTAAAGTCTTTACACATTTGTTGAATAATGCCTTCAAACATGACATACTTGATTTCACCAGATGAGGAAATATCCTCTTGATCATCGTGATCTTCTGAATTAGGTGGTGTATCTACATTTTTGGGTGGGAAGATAATTTGGTGTTCTCCATTATCGACGCGTACGCTTTTTCCTCCTTGTACAATATTATTTTCACCAGACCAACTCCAAGAATAAGACAATGCACAATATCCTTCGTCTTTCACCGTACTTCCTTTGACTACTTTCATATCAGACACTCGAACAAGCTTGGTAGGCATGAACGGATCTTTTGATTTTGGTATTATTGATGGAAATAACTTGGGTGGTTCAGTGTGTCGTTCAACAGTAAATGTATCTTTATTTATATAATACTGGTTTGTTTCGTACGTGACATACATTTTTTTTGAAGGGAGGTGAAAGGTTTCTATTTAATCTTTTTTTTTTAAAAAGAAAAAATTAAGCTATTCAGTATTATGAACAAGTATGTAGTAGTTTTATTTTTATTTAATTGGGAATAAATAAATAAAAAAAAGAACCTACTGTACAAATGAAATATTATCAGAAACACAGAAATTAATGTTTAATTCTTACGTAGGGATATAAAATAAATAGATATAAAACCAAACAAGAAAAAAAAAAAAGTAAAAAGAGCAAAAAAAAAAAAAAAAAAAAATAGAGTTGATAATCTCGCCCCCTGTTAGTAATCTTCTTTTTTGGTTTTGTAGTAGGTGTCACAAAGAAGTTTTTATTTTAATGTATAAGGATTACTATAAATAATGGGTGTAACTTTTATGTGGTATAAGCCCAAAAGTCATTCAATTGTATAACATAATTCCTTGTCCTTCTACTAAAAAAAAAAAAAAAACTTTTTTTTGGTAAAATTTGTTTATATGTATATAGATTTAAGAGTAGTGATACATGAAAAAATAATTGTTAATTGTTCTTGTTGAATGAGAGTGAAAGTGAAAAAATGGTCCACTCTGTGACACTTTGAGGACATAGGAAGTGACACACACACACACACACACACCTTTTAAAGAAACAAAGAAAAAAGAGTCAATGATACTGTACGAGCCTTCGTCACCTTCGCTTCTTCTTGAACTGAGCCCTTCGCTTCGCTTCGTGTCACCCCTCCGGGGCTACGGTTTGGCGGCCCGTTGAGGGCAAGCCCCCAACCCCCATCTTCGAACCCATTAAAGAGCTTAGAAAGTACTATTGGTTTTATGACTATAACCTTTTCTTTGTAGAAAAGTTCTATATGAGAAAAAAAGACTATTAAATAGTTATGGATATCTCTTTTAGGAATACCACCATTCGATACTAAGTTCAATTTTTTGGTTAAATATGTGGATTAGAGAAAGCTTGTCATTAAATTTATATCGGCTATTTGAGGTGAAGAAGATTGTTGTGTAGAAGATGATGAAGAAGAAATATATATAGAGAATCTGGTGTGCATACTCGAGATAATGCTGCATATTGTTGACTGTGAGCAAAGACAGATTCGAATAGACTAAGTATAGTCTGGTTAACCATAGTGTTCGATTTCGTTCATTTTTAAGAATGTTCAGGAATATGAAGTGGTGAAGTTGAAGGACAACAAAAGAAGATTGTATCCAAATAGAAATTGGGTCGAAAAAAGAAGTATAATCCATATAAAGAAGGTAATTTTATTGAATTGTCTATTATATATAAGATAATGCAAGAAGAATATAGGGGTGATAGAATTACATACGTAAACATATCATGGATAATCATTTAACTTTTCACGCACATATCCCAACATATACATTACATACATAATAAATTAAATAAAAAACCATCTAATAATAAAAAATAAAAATAAAATATCAAAAAGCAACAATAAATCAATAAATCAATGAAAAATAACTTTCATGTTAAAAATTATTTGACTATATATATATAAGGAGATCAATAATAATAATAAAAGAAAAGGTTACGTACCATAACAACTTATTTACATGGTAACGCGTGATAACACGTTTAATCGCGTATCTACAGTGCATCGCGTTTAAAAATATAAAAATTGGGAAGAACCAATCCGATTTTTGGTTTCCCCCAATATAATTTTTGGGACATTGATGAACATCAATATAATTTTTGGGAAACCAATATTTTTGGATCAATATAAAATAATCAGAAACTCGTTGTAGAAAAAAAAAAGATAAAGAACAATAAAGAAAAAAGTACATTAACACTATACATACAACATTTATTATTAAACACAATTGTATTCTCTCCATATTAATACACTTATTACTAAAGTGCTTGTGAGAGTGACGAATGTATTTTTTACAGTGTTCAGCAGTAAACCACCACCTTTGCTGCTTCTTCAATACGAGTTTCCAAAATTTCATTTTTACCAAGTGGAGTTTTGCATACTTCTCTCGTGATCTGGGGTCAGCACTCTTTAATAGGATTCAAAAATGGAGAGTAGGGTACAAGGATTGTTTAAAGAACTGGAATGTTTTTATGGATAGCAGCATTATCCATAACGATGTACATGTTGTGCAAACCCAAGATTCTTCAACACAAAAGACATCTCGCGCACAAAAACAGTAACAAGTGACTAGAAGATGTACCACAGGGAAGGCCTGAACTTTTGGTAACAAGTTTACGCTTTTGATCTACTGGCTTTTGGAACTTGCAGTGAAAGTGGCACCCAGACCATATACGACATACTCCGGTTGACGCCTTGTTGCGTAGGAACTTCGACATCGGCAGACTCTCAATTTTTTTGACCATATAACAGAGCTTATCATATTTATCTTAAACCCCACTTTCCCGTCAACAAAAAGGCACACTTCTTTTTAAAATCAATGTTATTCTCAAGAAGATAGTCAACAAATTTTGACGACGAGCTTCGATAGTTATCTTCAGAGTTGCGGTCAGCTACCCTTGGTAGGGTGTGAGTGAGTGTAAACGATTTTTTTTATTTATTTTTTTGCCATATTGTGTGATGGACGTTGTAAATTAAGTTGATATGTTCGCCTTTTCCCTCTGCACTTTGCGCGACGAAGTCTACATCCGAGTAAATGAGTGCTGTAAATTAGGTCGATATGCTCGCCTTTTTCCCTCTGTTCTTGTTTGCGCTTGTCTTTTGTTTGTGATGGACGTTGTAAATTAGGTTGATGTGTTCGTCTTTTCCCTCTGCCCCCATTTTAATATTTTTTTTTCAAGGCACACTCTACATCTGAGTAAATAAGTGTTGTACATTCGGTTGATATGTTCGCTTTTCCCTTCGGCACTTTGGGCTCGTTTTTTTTATCATTTTCGTTTTCAATTTTATTTTTATTTCTTTATAGAGATGAATCGGGTCGGATCGATGTGTGTTTCTTATAACCATCGTTGGTAGTCGGTGGTGGTTTACTCTTGGGTGGTGTCTTAGACCTGGTTTCTGATGCTTGATTCGAAGAGTCCGCCTTTGCAATAGATTTTTTTTTTCAAATAAATCTTATCTGTACATTTTTTTTTGTTGTGGACGTATGTGAATTGAATGATCGCATCAAGTAATGTGGATATTATATAATACAGTATTTTTTGGACATATGCTTTTGATGAAAGATGACTTTGTTTGATGCATATATGATAACTACTAAGAATATAATTTTTTGTGGAGGATTAAACAATAGACGTATGTTAAAAAAGAGGGTAAAACAATGAGGTACATATAATTGGTTAATATGGATAATGATGAAAATAAAAAAGACATATAAGGGCAACCCCAGCAGTGGAGGTATAACCGTTTCAAAATACATTCGTTTTAGCAACCACGCTGATTTTTCTCCATTAGTGAGTTTCTATTTGGAGGAGCTAAAAAAAATGAAGTAAAAAGATGGAGAATATATTTTACATCCCCTGAGTGTGGGTATGCCAATTTACAAACGATTGTCGATTTTTATTTCCAATCCATCCATTTTGCCGCCCCCTTTACAACCACTGCTAAAGATATATTGCGGGTTCTACGTATTTTACAAAAAAATGTATTTTAGCACCGCTGCTGAGGTTGCCCTTAATGAGGTTTAATTGATTAATATGAACAAAAGCACATGAAAAAAAAATAATTGGTAATAAGCGACACGAACATAATCATGTTTTTGTGAAGGATCAAGCAGCGAGTGAATGAAGAAAAAAACAAGATGAGTACGATCACTTACAATAATAAAAAATGGTATCTTGATAATGACGTTTTCTCAAGAGGATCTTACAAAGTGGATATGTAGTGATAAAACTAAGGCGGGGGAGCAGTAGTAATAGTAAGGGTATGATTGTTGTCAAATCTATCGGCTATTTTTGGACTACCATACGACGTGACTACATAATTGTCATGAACTGTTATTCTTTTCTTCTTCAAGTGGAAAGCATGACATATTTATTGGCATTGGAATAGGTCATTTTCTACATATAAAAAAAAAAGATGGCCCTAGTCAGTTTCAACTTCCAGGTGTGACAATCCATATACTGCCATATCCTTACCTACAAAGTTGCTAATGATTCGTAAGCTAATGGTAATACATAAAAATATTGACGATTTTTGGGTAAATAAAAAATGCTCAATGGGATAAGTCGATAAGTTGCTTGATATTTCAAATCCATCACGAACAGTGTGCATTTAAAGCCTATAAAAATCATTTACCATCCTTTTAGTAAAGAATACCATCTCACAAATCCAAGTGCATCCTTTTTTTTTTACAGACCTTCGAGTAATACTCCAACCACTGAAATATCAACATCATCCATTCCATCCTTGACCATTTTATCAATACTGTCTTTCATTTCATTTGCTAATTTGATAAACTCGGGTCGACTTTCCATTTCTAATTTTTTCGAGAGGTTTGCTTCCCCACAATAATAAACAAGACCTTGATCAGGCATGGAACCCAATGAGAAGTTGACGGAGAGATCGAAGAATCTGTAGGTACCTTTACTGCCATCTATACTACCACGTCTTTCTTTCTGATACTTGAGCCTGACCATCCGTACTATAATTATCAGATCAAAGATGATAGTGATTTGGTTGAGTAGTGTGGCAAAAACACACATAATAATAAACACTTTACCTAAAATGGTTACTTTACCTTGAACGCGTTGTCAAACCGGTTTCATCAAAAAAATGGTAAGACCATCCGCAGCAGTGCTGTTAAAGCCCTTGTTATGTTAAATTTAACTGCTTCTTTAACACTCAGCTTCTGGAGCTGCTACAATGCTCTTACTACGTTTAACAGTTTCTAATTTTTTTTTAATAAAAAACTGTTAAGTTTCACAGCTGCTTGACCTCAAAAGAAAAATTGCTTGTAAAATTTTCTTTCACAGCATCCCGCTGCAACAATTTAACTGTCAGAAACTGTTACCTGATCTGTTAATTATGATAATTTAACAGTTTGTAACAACCACCGCTACAGAGGGCCTAAGAACATTGGGTAGACAGAATCAATTGAGAATGAACTATCTTTGCTTGCCAGCCCTTGTTTGAGGACTTTGGCTTGTACATTTCAACTCTAAATGGTATATTTTAAATTAGAAATTGTAACACTTTTTTTCATATCTTTTATTTTATTTCATTAGGTACATTATTCGTATCAAGAGCTCAATACAATTCGTTGTTTCCAACATCATCCGGTAATTTTTTAATACTATTTTTCCAAGAATTGAAATCTTTATTACCTGCCTATTGTTTCTTCATCAGTTTTACTGTCAAAGATATACTTTTTAACATCCAAATTTCAAGTTTTGCACAGGATATAAATCCTTGCATTCCTTCAACATATGTTCCCATTCTTCATGACGAAATCCATATTGTAGACGAGAAAGATCTGAAACATTTTCATTTACTTTCTCATTCTCTCGTTCTTTCTTGATCTATTCCCAATAAAGTGCACATATTTAGTCAAACTATCTTTCATTGCTTTGAGTATATATATATATCTACGATGAAAATAGTTTACCTTTTTCTTCCAAACTCCCTTCCAGTCTAGATAATGTTTGTTCCAGTGCTAATATATACATTCAGTATTAGCGCAAGTAAGATTCAATCCTCAATACCTCCACATTATAAGTTTCTACGAGCTTGGTCGATATCTTTGGGTGTGTTTTGAATTCTGACTGTGGGATCAAAATCGTAAAACCGTTTGAGGGGAGGCTATGCTTGTTTCTCCTTGGAAATGTATTCTTGAAATCCTAGAAAATAGAGTATCTGAATATGTATATGTATTCATCCTTCATAAATAAACATAATTTTCACTATGCTCTTCAAAAGTTTGAATTCCTAGGGAGGAAAACAATTTCTTTTGGAGACAGCGTCTTTGGCGGACTTATAAGAATACTATAAAATCTTGTTGTGGTACAAGGAAAAAGGGCGATGCTACAAATGAAACTTTGTAAAAGAATTCGTCAACTATTTATTGACACATTACTTAAAAATTTTTGTTTACACTCACTCGCACCCGATCAAGAGTAGCTGACCGCAACTCTGGAAGATAACTATCAAAACTCGTCTTCAAATATCTTCTTGAGAATAACATTGATTTTAAGAAGAAGCGTGTTTTTTGTTGACGCGAAAGTGGGGTTTTAAGATAAATATGATAAGCCCTGTTGTAGGTATGGTCAAAAAAAAAATTGAGAGTTTGCCGATGTCGAACAAGGCGTCAACCAGAGTGTACTTGAGTGTATGTCGTATATGGTCTAGTTGCAACTTTACACTGCAAGTTCTAAAAGCCAGTGAATCAAAAGCGTAAACTTGTTATCAAAAGTTCAGGCCTTCTTCGCTATGGTACATCTTCTAGTCACTTTTTACTTTTTTTGTGCGCGAGATGTCTTTTGTGTTGAAGGATCTTGGGTTTTGCATAACATGTACATCGCATAACATGTACATCGTTATTGATAATGCTGCTATCCATAAAAACCATTGCTGTTCTTTAAGCAATTCTTGTACCCTACTCTCCATTTTTGAATCCTATTAAAGAGTGCTGTCCCCCAGATCAAGTGAGAAAAGTATGCAAAACTCCACTTGATAAAAAAAAATGAGCTTTTTGACAACGCGTATTGAAGAAAGCAGCAAAGATGGTGGTTTACTGCTGAACATTGTAGAAAATACATTCGTCACTCTCACACACAAGCAATTGAGTAACTGTATGAATATGGAGAGACTACAATTTTTATATTTTTTAAACGCAAAAAGCAAAGTGTATTTATTTATTTTAGAAAAATTGAAAAAGAGCTTGCAAATAAAAAAAAAAAAAAAACGCGTCTAAAAAAAATAAACGCGCCTAAAAAAAAAAATTGAGGCACCAAAAAAAAAAAAAAAATCGACAAGCGTTTTTGTTTTTTTTTGTTTTCTTTTCATACTTTTTTAATTTTTTTTTTTTTAAAAAAATAATAATAATAATAATAATAAATGTCAGAACATAGTGAACAAGACATTATTATTGATGGGGATGTACCTTCTTCACCTACAGCAACAACACCCACCAAGACTTCTATAAATATGGATGAATATAAAGACATGGACGAAATCGATACTGATGATTTACTTGACGAAGCAGAGGTCACTTTAAAACAACCTAAAAAGACAACAACGAAACGAAAAACAAAAACAACAACAACAACAGGTGGCACAACACGTCGTAATTCACGTAAATCAAGTACGAGTACGACAACAACGACGAGTACTGAAAAACGTAAATCAACACGTAAAGGAAAACAAGTTATTTTACCACCTCCTGAAGATCTTGAACAACTTGCTACTATCAATAATAACAATGACAAAAAAAGACAAAAAAAAGTAGCTGCTATTGTACCAGAATATAATTTAGAACGGTGTCAAGAACTTGCTTCCACTCATCCTGATTCATTTTGGCAATTCCATGCCGATAGTGGTTATAACATGATTAATACCATTAATGAAACGTCCTTATTAGAACCTGTACCTACCAACATGAGTGATCAAGCTGCCATTACAAGTATGACGTTATCAAGTGATGGAACATTATTGGCTACTTTTTCTAATATTGGAGCTGTTAAAATTTGGGATATTGAAAATGATTTTAAATTGGTTCGCAAGTTACGTGATATGGAAGAAGAAAATATTGATGAATTTTATTGTGGCAAGTTTGCTTCAGATACACAAGAATTATTGGTGACTGGAGGAAAATTAAAAGATCGTCATCGATGGTCGAGTCAAGATGAAGATAATCATATTTTACCATGTCCAATCAAGGTAAATTAGTTTGTTAGTGTATGTTGATGTTTTAGAGAAAGAAAGAAAGAAAGAGAGAGATCCTGGTGTTGTTTTTTTTTTCTCTTGAAAACTAAAAATTGAATTATAGATTTTTAGTATCACAGAAAGTAAAGTATTAAGTAAATTGGAAGGTCATGCTGAAGAAATTCTTTGTATTAAAACGGTCAAATTTGATAATGGAAATTATTATATTTCAACAAGTCAAGATGGATATATTAGAAAATGGCATGTAGAAGATGATTGGACGTATGTTTTTTTTTTTTTTTTGGATTCAATGGTGGATTGAATATAGGTGGAGGGGGATTAGGAAAATAATAATAATTCATTGAACTCACACACACACACACACATATATATATGTATATAGAACATTGATAGAATCCACTGCTATGGCAGATGGCGTAACATGCATGGCATTTACAGTTTCATTTTTACCTAATACAGGCAACAAATATTTTATGGCAGCATGTGATGAAAGTTTACGTCTTTATGATTTTGAAGAAGCACAATTATTACGAACATTTGATGAAATGTATTCTTCTTATTGTGATTGTGGTAAATTTATCACATGGTTAGATGAACCAAAGAAAGAAGAAGAAGAAGAAAAAGATAAAATGGATCAAGATAATGATGTAGCACCTTATAGTTATTTTATTAGTCGTGGTGCTGAAATGTGTGATGTGGATGAAGGCGTGTGTAAGTTTATTATTATTATTATTTCAGTTATTTCAGTTATTTCCCAGTTTTTCACATGTCAAAAAAGATCATACACAAAAAAAAAAAAAAAGAAGGAAGAAGAAGTAATTTAATTAATTAAATATGTATTATTATTTATTATATAGCATCTATACCCAATACATGTATATTACACAAATTGGTTTATCCAACAAAAACAGGTAGTCAATTTCAACTTGAAACTGTAAAGAAATTTAAACATGATGAGTAAGTTTCTTTATTATTATTATTATTATTATTATTGAAAAATATGAGTGATGGGAATATATATATATATAAAAGAAAGTATTTATTCATTTTTTTTTTTTTTTTTACAAAGTTATCATGCCAATTCATGGTTAGTAAAAATTACATCTAATGGTCGATATATTCTTGCCCCCACGATCTATGGTCAGATCTTTGTATTCAATATTCTTACGGGACAATTAAGTGGTATTCTTAAAGAACATGAAGGTAATATTTTTAGTTAGTACTACATTTAGTTTTTTTTAGTACTACACTATATTAATTTTTATAAAATTATATAGATCTTGAAGTACGTGATGTAATTTTTCATCCATATCGTCCTCTTATCTTTTCTAGTGGTGATGGTAATATTTAATATATATTTTTAACTGTGTGTGTGTTTTATATAAAATATTAACTTTTTAATAATTAAAAATAATTTAGATGGATTTGTAAAAGTATATACATATAAAAATGAAGATACAGAAGTTGATTTGGATGTTGGCATGTCAACATAAAAAACAAATTAAAACTCAACTGAATTTTAATAATTATTAACAAATTCCTCCCGATGCTCCCAAATCATTAGTATTATTATTATTACTTACACATATCATTTTTACATTTCACATTTAAAACACAATTCAAATTCACATGCATAGAACAACAAACAATATAATAATAATAATAATAATCATTATTTTTACATTCATAAATAAAAGAAAGAATCAATATAAAAAAAAAGTTAAAAGTCATATAATTAAAAAAAGACATATAAAATATATATAAATAGAAAGAAGAAAGATTAAAATTAAATTATTATTATTATTTTACGTATTATTATTATTCCAAAGGCTCTTTAATTGCCAAAAATGC
Source organism: Circinella minor (assembly GCA_016758965.1). NCBI lineage: Eukaryota > Fungi > Mucoromycota > Mucoromycetes > Mucorales > Lichtheimiaceae > Circinella > Circinella minor. The sequence continues at coordinate 76,812 of JAEPRB010000059.1, forward strand.
ATGTAAACCCATATAAGCTCTAGAGTGTATAAGGTCTTGATGTATTTCTTCTTTTAATTGTTGAAAAGAATCATCTGAAATCTCCATTGTACGTTTTAACCAAGGTGACAATCCATTTAACTTTCCCATAAAAAGGTTTAAAGAAGCTGTTCCAATAGGTCCGCCCCAACCCAGCGGTATTTCACGGTATTCACTTTGTACAATTCGAAGACCAAGATCAGTAAGTCGCATATCTAGTTTAGCACCAACTGAGATATCTAATCCTTGTATTGAATAAAATTGTTCCACTATATAAAGTGATAGATTAATATCTGTATATAATAATAATATATATAATATAATATAAAATAAAGATCTTTAAAATTTACAAGTTTCAATATGTTGTTTTGATATTGATGCCTTGTCATCTTGTAATGTAATCTAAAATTAATTTATTTCATGTTTAAATAACCGCACATATAAAAAGAATTTCCCTACCCCCTCTTTTCATTTCATTTTTTACTCCTCATTTGTTTCATAAAAAAAAAACTTACACGCATATCTAAATCAATACATTGTAAACATCCACCTGGTTTTAATACACGTCGAAGTTCATTAAAAACTTTTTTCCATTCATCTAATGTAAATGCTAATACAACATATCTATTCAAATCCCATATTAATAAATCACATATAATAATTAAAATAATAATAATAATAATAATAAAATTTTCTCCTTTTTACCTCATTTGTATAAAGTCTGAGATTATGAATAAAGTTTATAATAATTAATAAAAAAGAAATTCCTCATGATTCTTTTTATTGTTGATCTTATTTATTGTAGTACATAACATCATTCTATGTTGTTATTGTTTTTAAAATGATTATATAATAGAATAAAATAAAAAAAACAAGCTTACCAAAATGTTGATCAGGAAATGGTATACCATTTAAAACATTAGCTCTTCGAAATTGTAAATTAACAGGTCGAATATCTTTTGGCCAAACATCTGACATATCAACACCCGTAAATTGAGAATTATTATATTCTAAACTTGTTTCACATAACCAAGTAGCTGGCCCGCAGCATACATCAAGTATCGTAAGACCTCCACGTTGAAAATTTAAATGTTGAAATGTTTCTGGTAATATATTACTATATATTATTATAATTTTTTTTTTCTTTTTAATTCATCTTATTTTTCATTTTCTTTTTGTACAACATTATATATATATATATAACTCCACAAACTATACAGAACCACTGTATAAATAAATAAAAAAAAAAAAAAAAGTTAAAATATATATATATATATATTACCATCCTAATACTTCTTTAGTAACAAAATGTTGTTCATGAAGTCGATCTGATTCTTGTTCATCACGTGGTAACATATATCTGCTATCATTTTCATCATGATATAATCGACCTTCCACTGTTCGTATGTGTGCTTCTTTATCATCATTATGAGTATGATGATGATGATGACGAGTTAACATAGATCGGGGGTGGTTGCTACTATGCATAGATCGGTCGTCATCTGGGCATGACGAAAGGCAGCCACCCATCGAGAAATAAATAAATATATAATAGAAAAATCAAATAAAGAAAAAAAAAAAAAAGAGAGATTTTTTTTCTTTTATATATGTAAAAAAAAAGAACTTTTTTTTTTTCCTTAATAAATATATATATATATATATATATAATATTGAGTTATATAGATATATAAATATTCTTTTCTTAAGGAATGAGTAGGGTATATATATAAATATTTAAAATAAAATAATAAATAAATAAAAACAAAGAAAAGTGAAAGAGAGAAAGAAAAAAAAGGAGCCAAAAAAAAAAGTACGATGGTAATTTTTTTGTGTAAAATCAAAAAGTTTTAGTGTAAAATTACTTTTACTAAACAAGAAATAAAGTATTGGTTACACACACAAAAAAAAAAAAAAAAAAAAGAGAGGGAAAAAAAACAAAATATCAACAATGATGGCAAAATTTCATCTTTAGTAATCATTTCACGTTTTTTTTTTTTTTTTTAATTGAATATCATTCGTTTTTTTTATTATTATTATTATTCACATAATTATTATAATTTTCTGACTTTTTTAATATGCTTTCAATTTTTGAAATTATGTAAAAAGGTGGGGGAGGGAAGGGGGAAGGAGAAGTCGGAGGAAAAAAAAGAATAAAGTATGTACAAATTAGCAAAAAAAGAAAACAAGTGTTTGCAAAGGTTATTTTTGTTGTTGTTGTTGTTGTTGTCATGGGGGTGTTATTATTACTAGGTTACAACAAATAATATTATTCTTTATGATTTCTCCCCCCCACCCCTTATTTAAGGATTAGAAATCATATAAGTAATATTATTTTCATTCATAGATAAGGGTGGCATTATATATTGATTCAAATCAATTTTTTCTTGTTTCTTGATATTTTCCATTAAAATAAATTGATATAATTCATAAAGTACCCATCCTTGCATAGCACAATAATGTACAGTACTGGTTTTTAATCGATCTTGATCTAAAGGAGAACCAGAAAACTTGTCTTTGGATTTATAAAATTGTTTTAATTCTTGATAGGTTTCAATATTTTTTTCTTGATTTTTTAATACTAAATTTAAAGCTTTTGTAAATGTCATGCCACTTCCCGTTCCATTATATTCTGTATTATCAGAAGAAGAAGAAGAAGAAGAAGAAGAAGAAGAATAGATTTCAGTAAAGACACATGCTAGATCAATGGCACGACCCATAGCAAAACCAAGCTTTTCTTGAATTTCATGTTCCACAATCGACATTCCCCATACAACACGTTTTACATTAGGATCGACAAACAATTGTCCTAATTCAGATTGTCGGAATTCTTTCATATGGTTCAATAATGAACTCATCAATAAAGTATAAGATTGTCCACTTGGCATGATAAAGAGTTGAATTGCCTTGATCACTATTTCAACCGATCCATCACGAGGAAATATTTCACGTAATAAAGGTGTAATAAATACAACCATTTCTTCTTCCTCTTGTTGTTGTTTTTTATCATTATCATTCTTCAAATGATAATGATTCTTTTTTTCAAGTTCAATGGTTGATAATTGTAAATAATTCTTAATTAAATGCACTTGAACTATTTCACCTTTTTCCAAATGAAGATCATTTTCAAGATAGGTATCTTCTACTTGTTCTTGATACATAGAATTCATTCCTTTTTTTTCTTTTTCTTTTTGTTGACGAATACCATAAATACTATTCGAATCATCCGTATCATCCATGGATTCTTCATTCTCACGACTCTCATTTTGACTTGAATCATCTTCATCATCACTGGATGTACCATAATCAAAAGGATTGGTCACACGGGGTCCACGTTGACGATGATTTGTTTTCATTTTTGGAAAATTTCGTAATGGCATTTGCATAATTTGAGGTTGTTCATCTTTTTTATCCCAACTATCTTTTTCATAAGCCCAACTACCTACATTAAAATGAGGTACTGTATGAAATTTAGATGATTGTTGTTGTTGTTGTTGTTGATCCTCCTCCTTATTATTTTCTTGATTATCTTCTTTTTGTCTTTTTTGTTCTTCTTCTTCTTTTGCAGTACGTCTTGCCATTTCTTTCCAATCGGCTGTTGAATCCATACCCACTTTCCATCCTTTTTTTGAATCTTCAGCTAATTGACTCCATGTTTGATCTTCAGGTCGCATCGTTAATAAAAATTCACCTTCTGCATGTTGATGAAATTTTTGTGAAATGATATTAAAATAATTCATATTTTGATGTTGTTGTTGTTGTTGTTGTGGTTGTTGTTGTAGTTTATCATTTGTTTCTTCTAATTCATCTGGTGATCCCCATCCACCTAATTGTCCAATATCTTTATGTTTTGTAACTGAATCATCATAAATATCATTTGCAAAATAAAGTGTATCATTTGTTGTTGCTGTTGTCGTTTCAAAAGGTGAATTTTCAAATTCATCTTGTGAATCATTTATTTTTTCTTTTATTATTTGTTGTTGTTGTTGTTGTCGTGGGTATGGATTCTCATTATAATGATTATTATTATATTCAGCTGGCATATCATTATAATCAATTGTTTCACATGGGAAAGAACTACTTGATCCATTGGATTCATCCAATGTACCAATAATACGTTCTTCTGAAGAATGTTGTTGTTGTTGTTGTTGATTATTATTATATTCATTTCTTGATCGTCGCATGGCTTCTTCTATATCAGCTGTAAATTTTGGATTTTGATCATCCCATGGAAGATGAGTTGTTGATGATGTTATTACCTTTTTTGCTTTTCCTTGCTTTTTAATAGATTGTTGATGTTGTTGCTGTTGTTGTTGTTGAGGTGTAGGTGGTGCTATAGCGGGTGTTTCAACTAATGTCATGAAATCAACTGAATTTCCTTCTTCTGGAGAATGAGTCGGCGATGGAAAAGGAGGTGCCATTGTTTCATGTTGAGACATGACTTTTTGTCTCAACCATTTTTCCAATGCTTTTCTTCCATAAGTCGATGTAATTGTATTTGGCCAATAATGATTGATATGATTTGGATAATGGGATGTTTCTTGATGTAATGCTACTAAACTCACAACATCAAAGACGGCATAAACCAAAGCTTCTGGAGGTAATGGATTATATAACCAAACACAATCGGGTCCAGTAAATTGAAATGTATCCCCTAATTGTTTTGCTTTTAAAAATTCATCCAATCCATTCCATTCATGACAATAACGACGCATGGCATTATGAAGTGATAATTGTTCTGTGGCCAAGGTTTGCATTTTGGCTTGTAAATCCAATACACGTGTCAATTTAATTTTTTTAAAAGAGGCTTCAATAGCTTGTGCATCTGCTTTAAAAGCCCATCCTAATAATAATCGACTGTCGTGTCTTTTGCCTTGTTTGATTTCTTGATCTGTAAGAAATTCTTGTTCTAAAATAGGACCTAATCTTTGATAAACAGCTTGTGCACCAATATGATTGACCATGACAGCATACCCTTCTGTAGATGAAATAGCTATTTGAAGTACTTGAAGTTCTGGAAGACTTTTTTTAACACCTAAAAATTCACAATCTAAACCAAGACAAGGTGCTTTTTCAATAGCAGGTAAAGCAGCATCCAGTTGTTCCACGGTGACAATGGCTTTACACATTATTTCAGTTTTTTGATTGGTTTTGTTATTTTTGGTATGAACACGAATAGTATAAGCATCTTGAATAGTCCAATTTTCTCTTGGATCAAAATTTAATTGAATTGTTTTACGTAATTGTTGTTGTTGCGGTTGTAATTTTTGTTGTGGTGGTGTTATGGATGTATTATTATTATTATTATTAAAAGAAGTATTCGTGGTGGTGGTGGTGGTATGAGTGGGACGATATGCTTTCATAGCTTCATAATTTCTTCCACGTCCTACTAATTGTCTTAAAGGACCAAGAGCATTATCTACTAAATAATGATCACAATGATCAAAAGCAGATAATAAACCAATAGCTGCTTCACATGTTTGTATAGTTGATTGCCAATAACGATGCATTGAAATAGCACTGGTTTTTGTTGTTATATTCATTCCATTTTGGTCCGTCATGACGTGTTTTCACTAGGGAAGAAAATATACAACCCAAAACGCCAAAAAAAAAAAAAAAAAAAAGTTATGAAAGAGTAAAGTGTTTGAGGGTAGGGTATATATATATATATATAAGGTTGGGTTTTTTGGGGTGGGGGAGGTGGAGTTAGAGGGGAAAGAAAAAAAAAAGAGTACGTGTTTTTTTTTTTTACCAACTTAAAAACGGTTATTATTCTTTTGAACAACAACAAAAAGGTTTGTACCTCCATGACGTCATGTTATTAAATTTGAAAACTTACTTTTTTTTTCGAGATAGAATAAAATAGGGTGTTCATGATATGATGAGAATTATAAGAAGGTTTTTAAGTAATATATAATAAAGAGAAAAAAAAACAGTAATAATGATAATAATAATAATAGTAGTAGTAGTAATAAAATTCTTTCCTACTGTTAGTTAAATGTAATATTATGACAGATAAAACTGCATGAGTTAAACAAAAAGAACTTGGGGGGAGAGAGAGAGAGGGACCTGGAAAAAAAAAAACCTCTTCTTTTTCGCCATTTCACCGCAGCATAAGACCGAGTTTTTTTTTTTATTTTTTTATTTCATCAACCATCTCTTCATTTCATTTATAAATTGTGGTTTTGAGGGTGGGGGAGGGTTGTAATAATAATAATAGTAATAAAATAAAAAGAACGAGTAAAAACGATACTATTAAACGCAAAGAAAAAACAGTTTTAACAAATATCCCCACACTCCCTTCTATCCTTCCTCCCCCCCCCCTTTTTTTTTTCTCTATAACTTGACTCTTATTTTATTTTATTTTGAGTCTCTTTCTTTTTTTTTTTAAACCTCTTAAAAAAAAAGACCACCCAAATATAAGAATATATAATAAGAGAGAGAGAAAAAAAGTTCTTTTTCTTTTTCTTTTTAAATTATTATTCCATTTTTAAAACAATTAACAAAAAGAAAGCTAATTCATTCCAGCACATACATACCAAAAAATATATTATTGTATAACATCTACTTTAAAAAAGAAAAACCATATATATATATATATTTATATATATGTATATATTATATATATAATGCAACAAACCATGTCATCAAGGTTTCGAGATTCATCTCATGGGCCAATACAAAATTTAAATGATAAAAGATCTACTGTTGCATTTTCACCATCTGATCATTTAGATGGTATATTTCAAGCAGTTCGGCATCAAGTAAGTTATATAATATGAGTGAGGGTTTTTTTTTTTTTTTTTTTTATGCTGGGGAGTTGATTCAATTATAAATTATATATGCAAAAAGAACTTCCCACTTAACAGACATTTTACATTGGGGGGAGAGGGAGAGGAGGATGTATTGAAAGGGAACCGAAAATATTATATATAAGCTGATATTCAAATTGTAAAATTAGGTTGAACGTTGGGGTGAAAATGCAAAATGGAAAATTGAATTAATACTTTTAACTGATCAACAACAACAACAACAACAATCTACAACTTCAAAATATCATCCTCATCATTATGTAAGTTACTTTTATTTTAAAAAACTTGTTCTTCATTGTATTATATGAAATGAACGCGTTTTAGTGATGTAAATACAATTAGGAGAAAGAAAAAAGTAAGGAGCAGGGAACGGGAGGGAAGGGGAAATATGGTTTCTTTTTTTTTTGGGGGGGGGTGGAGATGGTTGTTTATGTAAAAAAGGCGGAGTGCATTTAATATTCATGCTTTCAAAACTTCTATGCTCCGCCCAATTTTTACAGGAACAAGATTTAAATCGTTTATCATCATCGTCATCTTCCTCAGCATCAACAACAACAATAAAACCCTATCATTCTCAGGTATATAATTATGAATTATTAAAAAAGAAAAGGTTATTTTATACAGTAAAAAAAAAAAAAATTATATATAAATTAACAACAAAAAATGACTTTTTTGTATATATACTTATTACCAATAATGTCATTAGGGTATCACGAGGTCGAACAACAGGTCAGAAACGTGGAACATACCTTATGCGGCTGATCTTCAACAGAACAGTGTGAGTATACCTATATAAAAATAATCATGTGGTGAAAAGTAATACTTAAATATAATATATATATATATATAGTTACGAAACGCGATGGATAGAATAAAATATCTTGAAAATATTATAAAAACTCAAGAAGAACGATTAAAACAGTTAAAAACAAATAATTTTATTCAAACACTCGAAATGATTCATTCTACTACGGTAAAGTATACTAAAAAGGGTATATAATGACGACCATTTAGATGGGGTTAATAATAATTGATGTATTATATAATTTTTAGGTAAAAGAATTAAAAGAACAACATCGGATTGAAATAAAACTATTACAAAAGGAGAATCAAACATTAGCAAAAAAATTTATGCGAATATCTTCTACTTTACAAAAAATTGAACGAATAGGATTATCTTTTAATGATAAGGTAAATTATAACCCCAACCCCTTCTTCCCATTTTAAAATGGAGTAGTTAACAAAAACTCATTATGTATTTTTAGGATACACAACAATTATTGGATAAAAAACAATTAATAGAAGATCATAAAATATTAACAAGAAAATTACATTTGAATGAACTTCGATTACGTGCTCGTGATGCTGAATTAAATTATTTACGTAATTTAATTTGGACTTATCGACATTCTATGAATAATAGTGAGGAGGAGGAGGAAGAGGAGGAGGATGATCAAGAAGATAATAACAATGATCATGATGATAAGAGTACAGAGAATGATTCACTCTTGACGAAAAAACAAAATAATGACAATGATTTATTACAACAACAACAACAACAACAACAACAATCTAAAAAACGGCCTATTTCGGCATTAGATAGTCTTAGTATTTTAGCGGACCAAATGTTAAACGATCCAGATTTTGGTTCAGAAGATAAAAAATCATTGGTATCTATGGATTCTAAATCATTATTATTGAACAAAAAGAAAGTCGGAACGAATGCATCTATATGTATTAAAAAGGAAATAATGGAGAATCATCACACTACTGCTACTGTGGCTAATAATAATAATAATAATAAACGAAAACGTAAAGAACAACAACAATCATCACTTGAATATTATCATTATAGAAACATAAAACAAGGAGTAGTAAACGAGGTAACGTAACGTATAATTAATTACGATCAACAAAGAAAAAAAAAAGAATAATAATAATAAGGGTATTGAGGTTTGAACTTGAATAATAATATTAATAATAATAACTGTCTTTACGTATCCTATATTTAGCACCGTATTATGGATGGTAATAACAATAATGATAATTTGATACGACCTTCTTCTGCATTTCATACCATTACACGTATTCATCATCCTTATACACCATCTAATAAACATTACCAACAAAAACAACAGAACAGATATTATACATCACCCCCTGTGAATATTATTCCTCGACCATCACCAACAAAAGATCAAGAATCATTTTCTACTGCTAACAATGTAAATTTATTAAGTCCTTCTTCTTCCTCTTTTAATTCACCATTATTCATGTCACCTGTTCCATCCTCTTCATCCAATGCATATCAACATTCACATTATTCACGTCAACAACAACAGCAACAACAACAACAAAGTGATCCTTATTATTCATCCAATAAAAAACAAAGATGGTCAGTAAATATATCAAATAAAAAAACAGATTAAGTCATCATGCAAAATGTAACATATTATTCATCATTATCATTATTATTATTATACATCCTACATATACACACACACACACATATATATATATATAATACATTTTACACAAGAACTTTTTTTTTGTTATGAATAATACCCCCCACCTTTTCCCTCCCCCCCTCAAATTCACGTCATTATAAAAAAAACAAAACAAACAAACAAGCATTTATTTTTTTTATTTTTAAACAATATTTTTTCGTCTAATATTATTTTACATTATCAGTATTATACTATTATTAGACTACATTATTACACACGACACAACACATACAAACATGCACATACATCTTTATTTATTTTTTGGCTTACACAATACAATCACACACATTTTGATATTTATAAAACACTTTCAATACATTCTTTTCTTTTTCTTTACATAGTATAACAATTTTCATGTTATTATATAAACTTTTTTTTTATTAAACCCCCCCCCACACACACACACACCCATTTATAAATATATTGAGTATAAATAATAACCAATATCTCACTTTTTAAAAATATGAAGAGATAATAATGATCTACTGTATATTAATAATAATAGTGATGATATATATTTATACGTATAATAAAAACAAAATACAAGAATAATAATACGTAAGAACAGTAACTACTAAAAGGTGATGAGAGAGAAAAAGGTTTGAATTTGGATGGTACGTAAAAAGAGTGAAAAAAAGTAAATAGTCTTTAACAAAATTATTTTTGTTCTAAATCACCCGAACGACTTGTTTGTTGTTGTTCATCTTGTATGATGTCTAAAGAATCATGTCTTGCTTTAGGAGGCCCACCTAAACCCCATTTATAAAGACGTACACGACCCGTTATTCCTATGACAACAAGGACCAGAGCCACCCAATGACCTGCTATCATATTAGGTGTTGGCATAAATGTTATCATAAGAGGTGTTCTTATACCTAATTCAGCAGTGACCCAAACGAGTATAAGAAATAAATAACCCGTTATTCGATGAAATTTCCATAATGATTTGCCTTTATCTATACTACCAAAAACAAAATTTGGGAAATAGGCCATTGTTATTCCAAATAATCCTTGAAAAAATATATAAATAAATACTGCTAATCCGAATTTTGAATGTTGACTGTAAAAAAAAAAAAAAAAGTGTATGTATCATACGTTATAATAAACATGTGGATGAGTATAATTATAATGTAATTCAATGAATGAGTATAATAATTTTTTTTACCTATTAAAATGACTTGATCTTGTAGAAAAAGCATGAACCATAATAATAAATCCAACAAGAAGAAATACATAAGCAAAACTTTGTATGAATGCATGTAATTTTAAACCTTTTTTCTTTTCTTTGGGAGTACTGGTTGTTTGTAATAAATAGACACCTATTTATTATTAGATAATAATATTAATACATATCAAGATAATATACGTAACAACAAAAATAATTAAATTAGTATCTATATAATACGTATCCATAGTAGTAGCAGCATTATTAGCAAATATTGATTAACTATTATTATTACGTTACCTTCTGTTATTGATACAACAAATAACATCATAAAAATTGGATGAAGTATACGATAAGTAAATGGAATCTGAACTAATACAGCAATTACTAATCCAAGAAATAATAAAAGACCAGATTGTATAGCCAATCCAAAAATTGCATCTTTATATTTAAACATTATCAATGGATTAAAAATTAAAAAAAGAAAGAAAGAAAGAATTGCCTTTTTTTTTTTATACAAAATAAAAATATTTATATGTTTTTTTTTTTACTTTGGAATCAAATGAGGGGGGGGGGAGGGGAAGGGAAAGGTATTATTCGTTGTGTTTGATCTAATACATATTATGTTGTCAAGTACAGTGTACGTATCTATAATAAACTCATAATATAGGAAAAATGGAAGAGATCCCAAGATGTTCCCTTTTAATATTTAGTCTTGGCAAAAATAAATAAATACAATGCATGTAAAGTATATGTAGAATGTAAAGCATACATGATGATGATGATGATGATGTTTTTTTTTTTTTTATGTGTAAAAATAAAAATACATAAACTTTGTACGTACATTTATAAAAACATGATATTTACTTGACAAAGTTACATGTGTAAAATAATGGTAAGATGCGGGGGAGAAACATATTTTATAATTTTGGCTCAGCAATAATAATAATAATTTCACGGGATCTGTTTTAAATCATATTTATTGTGTCATCATTATATATGTTTCTTTATTAAATTATAATTCTCATGAAATGTATATATATTATATCAAACATTTATTGTATAATGCTCTGTTTATTATTATTATTATTATTGTTGTTTAGATTTTTTTTTTAAAAAAAAGGCTTATTATTATTTAAAATAAGATATTTTTAGATTAAAAAAAAAAAAAACAACAATTTCATGATTATCATCTTACATTTGTATTATTTATTATTTTCTTGATACGTAACATATTTTTAATACGTATTTAGTGTAGTTATATGCGAAGAAGAAAAAAATTGGGGGGAGGGGGAGAGAGAGAAGATCAAATTTCTTTGACTTACCAACTAGTACTAGAGCTAACTTTTTTTTTGACAATCACTTCATTTATGCCATAAACAAAAATAGTTATCTTAGGTGTTCTTACTTAATTTAGAGTTTTTGTGGAACGTGAGTGCCTGAAAGTGTCAGGATAGGAATAGTGATCCAAAAAAAAAAAAAAAAAAAAAAAACAATGCAAGAATGATTACATACTTAGCTTTTTTTTTTTTTTTTGAAAGGCATTATCATTGTCATTATGGAATGCATCGAATTTTCTATGCTACGGATCAGAGATCATGAAATCCCATTATTCCCTTGGATCTCACTTTCTGTATTTGGATATTGGACGTTTTAATACCTTATACAGATAACTCCCTCCAAAAGTCTTTTATTTTTTTCTGTATCTTATTCCGTAAAGAAAACTGATTGTTCTAATACGTAAGAAAAGAGAAGAAGCGCGGAATTAATATAGGTTTTGTCTCTCCTAACATATTAAAGGGAGGGGGGAACAATAAAAAATACTTGACATATAATACGTATTATTTAGTTTCTTTTTCCAACATGTTAATATAAATGAGTCTTTATTTAGTAGTTATTCATAAATTATTTTAATTTTAAATATTCTGTTTAATTATTAATATTAAATCTAGTAATAAAAAGTTACATATATATACTATCACACTTGATACGTACAACTACATTGTCATTTTCATTTTCTTATTTTCTTGTTGTGTACTTGTCAACTATCAATATATGAACACTTGTTGTGGGGGATATGTATATATTATGTCCTGTAATAGTTTTTACTTGAAAAGAGTTATTTATAAGTATGTTTTGCTATATCATATGAATTATACTTTACATTATTCAAATATAATAAGTTGCACTATTTAATTTGACCTCTTTCGTTTAACAAAATTAGAAACAGAATTATGAAATAAAAAGTACACTATTAATCGAACCAACATTGATTATTATTCTATGCTACCTTTTAAATCTCTTTTTTTTATGCAGTATATATCTTTTAATTTTGCAGGTTTTTTTTTAAAAAAAAAAAATGTTAATAACCCGTTGATTCGAAAAAATCATATGTGGTGTACACAATGATGCGCAACAACAACAACAAAATCAAGCATGGAATGGAATGTTTACAAAAAAAGGTGGAGGAGGAGGGTTGTTAGATCCCAGTAGTCTGGGAAGTAAAAGATCATTTATTACTATTCTTGAATTTTACTTTTTCCTCCTTTCGAGCATATATATATTACTAGTTATTTTTTTATTTATAAATATCAAAGAAGAAAAAAAAAACAGCATAAAGCCACATAATCATATGTAAAATTTTGCCAAGACCTATTCTTTATCTTTAATTGCTCATGATATTACGAAGAAACATTTGACTTGTAATATATATCTCTATGTAAATAATGAACAGGGTTAAGATGCTTATATTCAACACCCTTTAGATATTTATAATGTAAGGAAACAACCCCCCTCCCCTTCTTTGTTGTTGTTGTCGTTATGGTAATCAAGACATAAAGTAAAGAGAAAAGGTTGATAATCACACTTACTTTTATTACTCCATAATTGATCGAACCAATGGACCGGAAGGTTGATTCACATTTACGCGTTCTTCAAGTAACTTGCTCTCCCCCCTCTTGTGCACGTAAAAGATCAATCTATAAATGTATAAATTTTTCAGTATAATGAAATAATCCTATTCAACAAACATGATCCAGAATCCTATTCATCACCCGTTTCTCTTACATAAAGCGTCCCCAAATAACTCCAAATACTTTAATACTAATAATTGATCATCGCATGTTTTTGATATTTATGCTACGTAACTGCATTTCAATGTTTTTCCACCGGTGTTTATCATGAATCATTGTCTTACTCAGCGTAACTTTCGTTTCAATAATCTGAACTCCATAAGCACTTAACTTGCTTAAATGTTTCCAAGGATCCATTTTCATAAATGAACACACCTTCTCTCTTAAGGCAGTGACATTGCACTCAAGAATCTTCACTGAATCCCCAAGGCTATGGGTTGTGTGTTGTTCAACCATATCGCTATAGATATTCATAAAAGAATTAATTATGTATATCAGATTATTATATTTATGTGCTACGTATCAATAATAGTATTAATTGAATCTACCTTGACGATGCTACGATTACCAAAGCATCGATATATTTTGCAGGTAAAGTAGAAGGACCACATATCATAATGGTTATCCTTCAAATATAATGTTTTGGTAGCCTTGTACGTACTTTACCTCGCCCCTTTTCATAATAATATTAATAATATCAGAACAACCCATTTGTTTTTGTATTCCACTCTTCCCATTATTATCATTACCTTCTTTCAATTAAATAACCTGTTGTTCCGGCGTAAACGTGTTACGGTATTTCGCGTTCTTAAACACCACAGCCCAACTTTTCCTTCATGACTTTGGCAGTCCCGTCATAACCAAGGTCATCTCCTGTCTTCAACGCATTTAGTTTACAAGGACAGTTTTGACTATGATGCTCTATTTTTGATAAAGCTGACAGACCAAGTAAAAATGGATTTACAAAAGAGTGATCTTTCATGATTCATCATGTGCTTTGGCAGCGTTCGATGTACCAGATGAAAGGTAGATAAGACGTATTTTGGCAGACAATGAAGATGGTGTTACCATGATCGTCAATTTCGGGAGCTTTTTTTTTTTTTTCCAATTCCAGACTTGATTGAGAAAGTCATCGTACGGAATTTTTAAGGAGTAAAAACATCCAATTTTCAAATATCCCAAGAGAATGAAATGATGAACTATTGATTTGTTCTTCTTTGTTGTATTCATATTCATGTTTGCATAGCGGATCATTGATACGATACTGGGTGCCAAAGGCGAATCATTGTTTTAAGTGTTTCAAGTTGACCTTTGCGAATCTTGAGCATATGCGGCCGCTCAGTTGATGTACAAGGAGGATCAAATATATATCTATTAGATCCTTCCTCAACTGACATAGAGGCCTATTACAGTAAACCCCCGTTTTTTGCACACCTTCTGGCCAAAATCCCATTATGTTTTCGACCCCACTTTTTGCACACACATCCGGTTTTTGCACTCCTCTCAAGCCAAATCCCACCTGCGCAAAAAACCAGGGTTCAACTGTACATCATTCAAATGATTAGTAACCGTTGCACTTTGAATAACAAGAAAAAAAAAGTAGGATCAAGAATACCATTACCAATCGATTGGTATAGCCGTGGTTGAATTGACAGTAGCGGTATTGGAAATGTCGATAAGTGGTAATAAGTATCCTGTCTTGACCTCTGCAAAATATTATCTTGAACACATTGACTTAGAACCATTATATGATCGACTCCACATTAATAATTTTCCCCTCCATTCATGCAGCACAAAAAATAATCGTCTTGCTTTCCAACATTATCATCACTATCACCAACAATATTCATTACCCCTTTCTTTCACCTACCAAGTGGAAATGTTTCTGGAAAGCTCCTATTCTGCCTCTTGCCCGTTCAATTTGGTAAGCGAACGTTACATGGAAAATTATCTTGTCTTCAATCCTGTATTTTATTTTATTTCATCATTTTGACAATCCTCTTTTTGGTGCCCTTGGTGATCTTGAAACAGATTCTATTTCTCAACTTTTTTTCTTGTGAAACAAAATGGGCTTATATTGGCAACAGGTTCTTTAAAAGAGGGTGTACACCTGTCTCGCAGGCTACCATTTTCAAGTCTATTTTTGATCTTTCTTGTTCACCTCTCTCCCGTATACAAATCATTTCGGGTGGTACTATGGTAAGTATTTGGAAACCACACTGGTTATTCTGTTCCCTTTTGCTCTGCCACCATTATTGATTCTACACATAAACTTTTCATCCGCTTCCGTCAAGAAGAAACACTAGTTACACACCAACGTCCATAAACTTTATCATCTTCTTTCTCTTACTCCTATTCAAAAACATTATATATATGAATGATATATATTTATCTACCAACCATGTATCTCGTATTTTTTGCATAGCTTATCTTTTATGGATTATACCTCCTTCATTTTCTTCCTTCATTATAGTCTGCTTATTACCGTTCCTTCACTTTATTTGTGCCTTAGAATCACTTTAATTATCTGTTGTATCTTGCCTCTGATTTCCAACCACTGGTTCCATAATAATTTTCAGTGACCCGTCAATAAAATTCACTCAACTTCTTTTTGTGAATCTTTAAAAAAAATCTGTTACGGAATAAAGATATACAGACTGGTAATAGTCTTTCTACTCCAACAATACACTAATACCTTCTTTTGTTATTTACCACATTAAGCTCACCAATTTTTTTGTAATAGTATCAATAATTTTATTGATATGAACTAATGTTGGTGATTGAATAATAAACATTTGGACCGTTATGATCAGATTCTTGTACTTCAATCTTCTTCGCGTCGTTCTTGTTCTTTTGTCATCCCTCCATGCAATATATATTAATCAAATTCTAGAGAAAACGCATGAATATTATTATTTTCCCTCTTTGATTTTATTTATCACCTCAACAATCTCAACAAAAAATTGTCCCTTCTTTTTTGAATGTTGGCTGTTTTTCACATAGACGGCCAATATCACGTTGCATTGTTTGCAAATGGAGATCTAAAAGAATCACACCGCTTTAAATTATCATTAACAAAGATGGTTTTCATTAATTTCCACTCTTTCGGAGCGGTTTGAAAAACGTAATCGATTGGTACATTCATAATAAAACACTACTGAGTTGATATAATATGTCATAATAACGATAACAAGAAAAGCGCGTTGAAGAAAACTAATACCATATTATGCATGATAGAATGCGCAGCATGTAAAAGTCACAACAAAATCAGACTCAGTAGAAATATTGTCCTCCATTGTTTGACGAGTACAGGCGACAAACAAAACTGCAAAAGTATTTAGTTTACTTTTGTTACTATGACCATCATTCCTATTCTAATTTATGTTGATAAGTTTTTATAGTAGTATATAATCAAGAAATAAGCCAATCATTAAACACTAATATTTATCGTCAGGCTGATTGATCAGATAATATATGTATATATAAAATGGATGTATAAGTGTTTGTCGAAAAGTATTTTATTCTTTTTAATTCTGTCTTTTAGATGAACCAACAGATCTTTAGCTTGAATAATCCTTTTGAAAGATTAGCTGGTCAATGCTGTTTAGACAACCTTCATCGTTTGTTTTCATGGCTCTTCGACATCCTCTATGATTTTTTTTGATTGTATGTGGGTAACATAGTATTGCGGGTGTCCTCATGGGTAGCTCGATCACAAGCTATGGGTTCTGCATCCTTTTAAAAGTGAACCTTTTGTGCCTCAAGTCTATGGGTAGCATGGTATTGCGGGTGTCCTTCTGGGTAGCTCGATTCACAAGCTGTGTGTCCTGTAGCACAATATGGTTCAGTCATACGATGTCTTCCATGGCTTCAAACAGAAGGTTTCAGAGCACTATTGATCAGCTTGGATGATTAGGTAAAGAGAAACAGAGAAAATATATGTGTGTATTGCTGTTTATCGACAAGGATACCTCATTTTGTTTTATTTCATTTCTTTCTTTTAGATAAACCCATTGATCTTTAGCTTGGATAATTCTTTAGAAAGATTAGCTGGTCAATACTGTTTAGACACCCTTCATCGTTTGTTTTCATGGCTCTTCGACATCCTCTATGATTTTTTTTGATTGTATGTGGGTAACATAGTATTGCGGGTCTCCTCATGGGTAGCTCGATCACAAGCTATGGGTTCTACATCCTTTTAAAATCGAACCTTTTGTACCTCAAGTCTATGGGTAGCATGGTATTGCGGGTGTCCTTCTGGGTAGCTCGGTTCACAAGCTGTGTGTCCTGTAGCACAATATGGTTCAGTCATACGATGTCTTCCATGGCTTCAAACAGAAGGTTTCAAAGCACTATTGATCAGCCTTGGATGATTAGGTAAAGAGAAACAGAGAGAATATATGTGTGTATTGCTGTTTGTCCACAAAGATACCTCATTTTGTTTTATTTAATTTCTTTCTTTAGATACACTATTTTGTGGTTAGTTTCTTGATTATATTGTTGTGTGTTCTTCTGTGCTCTTGTTTTTTTTTGTGACTCATCTGCTGTGGAATCGTAGTTGGTTGGATACAATTCAAGCCATCATTTGGGCATCAAAATGATGCAGACTGAAGAAAGGGACGTTGGATTCAAATTTACCACTTTCTTACTTTTTCATAATATTATATGGGCAATTTTTCCCTGTTGTATTACCACTTGTCTTCTTGTTTTGTAATATAAAGTTCTGTTGACACATCTTAGTTGAATTTTTATAAAGAATGCACAAATTAATATCCTGTATGATTGGCCGATCAAATATGACAGAGATGAAAGGGTTCAATTGCTTTTGTACATATTGATCATCGGGTGGTGATATAATTGACCTATAAATAAACGTTATGATCTTTAAGCTTTTTTTTTAAGTGGCAGAAGTGAAAATCTCAGTATCCGTAATATGTTCTGTTGATTTTTGTACTAGTTGAATGTTTTGTTCATATCATATTTTGAAGAATCATGATTGGAATTGATAAGAGAAAGAAAGCATTTGCCTCCAATAAGTTCGTATACATATATATGTACGTAGTATATGTTACAGAAACATCACAACCATCTCTTCCGTTTGTTTCATTCTATTTTGGTTCTACGTAGAAATCATTTATTTAAAAAAAAAGTTGCTAGGTTCTTCTTCATCTCTGGATCAGGTTTTGCTTCGTTCTTAATGTATCTACTTTACGATCGATTTGATTCAATACGTATATTTTTCTAATAATTAGATGCTAGGTAGTCCTATCAATAACACAATGTGTGGGGTCCTTCTTAAGTTCTTTCAATCCAACAAGCAATAATAAATAACAGATCAGGGTGATTCAATTCCCCCAGTATCGTCTCTCTTTCTTTCCAAATAAATATTTACACCTCTATTTTAGTGCTGATGATGAAAGTTGGCAATAGGTAAATCAGCATAAAGCCATTGGGAATTTCTACAGACACCCCACTCTATTTTTAACTTTGAATTTGTTACGTACAGAAATATAAAATTGACGTACAGAAATGACTGTGTTCCTATATGTTTTACCAAACACATATGCATTTATACAAAAAAAAAAGGAATGTATATATAATGAAAGACACTATGTTTATTTAAATGTTAAAATAATACATATACGTAACATTGCTACGTATATGTCTTATGTGTTAGGTGATAAAGCCGATAATAAACATAATTCTACATCATACGTATCTAGGCTATTACGTAATATTGATATATATGGTAAATAATCTTGACGTTTCCATAAAATATTAAGATTAAAAACAAAAGATTGATTGAATATACATATAAAAAAAAACATTAAAAAATATAAAAACTGACCATTTGACGAATAAGCATGTATGAAGTACCTATCTGTATACTTCAATATCTAAATAATGTATTAGAAAAACGTACTTTCTTAACGTTCTTATCATCATGTTTTGTTTATTTTCATAAAATACTAAAAAAGGAGCTATTTAATCCCACATTTTCGTATTATTTTTATAAAAAAAAGATTAATTACGTAGTCAAGGATTTACTCGAGCAAAAAAAAAAAGTAGTTGCCGAAATCAATAAGGTGGTGAAAAAATTACAAGCTTGCAGTAGCAGTGCAAAACAGTAATGCTCGAAAAATCAATATCAAATGTATACATGGTCAACGTAATCCCAATAATCATGACGTATGAGCGATTCAAGTTGACTCTTGGGGATGTACGGACGTTCTGTTGACGTACAAGGTGGATCAAATATGTGTCTACTAGATCTTTCCTCAACAGCCATAGAGACCTATTACATCATTCAAATGATTAATAACCGTTGCACTTTGAATAACAAGAAAAAAAAAGTAGGATCAAGAATACCATTACCAATCGATTGGTATAGCCGTGGTTGAATTGACAGTAGCGGTATTGGAAATGTCGATAAGTGGTAATAAGTATCCTGTCTTGACCTCTGCAAAATATTATCTTGAACACATTGACTTAGAACCATTATATGATCGACTCCACATTAATAATTTTCCCCTCCATTCATGCAGCACAAAAAATAATCGTCTTGCTTTCCAACATTATCATCACTATCACCAACAATATTCATTACCCCTTTCTTTCACCTACCAAGTGGAAATGTTTCTGGAAAGCTCCTATTCTGCCTCTTGCCCGTTCAATTTGGTAAGCGAACGTTACATGGAAAATTATCTTGTCTTCAATCCTGTATTTTATTTTATTTCATCATTTTGACAATCCTCTTTTTGGTGCCCTTGGTGATCTTGAAACAGATTCTATTTCTCAACTTTTTTTCTTGTGAAACAAAATGGGCTTATATTGGCAACAGGTTCTTTAAAAGAGGGTGTACACCTGTCTCGCAGGCTACCATTTTCAAGTCTATTTTTGATCTTTCTTGTTCACCTCTCTCCCGTATACAAATCATTTCGGGTGGTACTATGGTAAGTATTTGGAAACCACACTGGTTATTCTGTTCCCTTTTGCTCTGCCACCATTATTGATTCTACACATAAACTTTTCATCCGCTTCCGTCAGGAAGAAACACTAGTTACACACCAACGTCCATAAACTTTATCATCTTCTTTCTCTTACTCCTATTCAAAAACATTATATATATGAATGATATATATTTATCTACCAACCATGTATCTCGTATTTTTTGCATAGCTTATCTTTTATGGATTATACCTCCTTCATTTTCTTCCTTCATTATAGTCTGCTTATTACCGTTCCTTCACTTTATTTGTGCCTTAGAATCACTTTAATTATCTGTTGTATCTTGCCTCTGATTTCCAACCACTGGTTCCATAATAATTTTCAGTGACCCGTCAATAAAATTCACTCAACTTCTTTTTGTGAATCTTTAAAAAAAATCTGTTACGGAATAAATATACCCAAATTGGTATTAGTCTTTCTACTCCAACAATACACTAATACCTTATTTTGTTATATACCACATTAAGCTCACCAATTTTTTGTAACAGTATCAATAACTTTATTGATATGAACTAATGTTGGTGATTGGATATCAATCTTCGCGTCGTTCTTGTTCTTTTGTCATCCTTCCATGCAATATATATTAATCAAATTCTAGAGAAAAAACATGAATATTATTATTTTCCCTCTTTGATTTTATTTATTACCTCAACAATCTCAACAAGAAAAATTATTCCTTCTTTTTGAATATTGATTGTTTTTCAACATACTCTGTCAATATCACAATACATTGCTTTCAAATAGAGATTTAAAAAAATTGACACCAGTTTCTTTTATCATAAAAAAAAAAAAAGATAGTTTCCACTTTTAAATCGGATTCATATCAATAATAATTACAAAAATGATTATATTTTATTATTCATAAATCCTTTTCATTCATTTAGTTTTAAATAAATAAGAATGTATATCTTATAATTAAAAGATTATAAACAAGAGTTGAAAAAAAAAGCTGGGGTAAATAATTGGAAGATATCCAAAATAATGTTGATTAAAGGGGGGGGAACAAAAAAAAAAAAGTAGTTTGGAGGAGGAAGAAGAAGGGGAATAACAATGGTTTTTTTTTATCCAAGATAAGAAAGACTCCTAATTTCTTGAAACGACTGTATTATTATTACCTTTAGAAAACCCCCATTTATAAAGTCGAACACGACCTGAAATACCAATGATGATAAATATCAAAGCAATCCAGTGACCAATCATTAATTTAGGTGACCATAAATTATTATAAATATAATCTGCTCGAATACCCAATTGTGCTGTAACCCATACAATAATAACTAAAGTATATCCTGTCATACGATGATATTTCCATAATGATTTGGCTTTAGCAACACTACCAAAGAGATTAGGAATAAAAGCCATTGTTAATCCAAATAAAAATTGAAAAAGTAAAAAACAAAAGACAATTAATCCTAATTTTCCATGGTAACTAAAGAAAAAAAAAATAATAATAAAAAGGTTATAAGTATATCTATGATATTCGTTTAATAATAATAAAATATTAACTTACGATGTAAAATGATCTTTATGTGAAATAGCTTTATGATACATAATTGCAGAGAAACCACCGATAGCACATAAATAAGATAATCCAATAAATGTTGCATGTTTTTTTAAACCTTTTTCTTTTTCTTTAGGTGTACTAGTAGGTTGTAATAAAAATATACCTAAAAAAAATTATTATTATTATTATTATTATTACTATTGTTTTTACCTTTAAAACCCAACAAAAAACTTACCTTCTGTTGACAATACAACGAATGCTACCATAAATACGGCATGATAAATAAAGACATTATACGGAAGTCTAACTAAAACTGAAATGATCAATCCAACAAACAATGCCAATCCAATTTGTGTCATTGTTCCAAAGATTGCGTCTTTCTTAATCATATTTGCTTTTTCTTTTTGTTGTTGTTGTTGTTGTTGTTGTTGTAGTTCTGTATTATTAGTGAACAAAAGAGGAGTGGTCTCTTGTTCTTGTTGCTCTTGTATATCTCTCATAATGATAATTTACTCCTTGGTATATATATCTTTTAATATGCAGGATAAAATTTTATTTTATTTTTAATCAAAGTGAATATATAGAAATATAAAGAAGGAAATCCCCCTCCCCCTTTTTCATTTTAAACATTTACACACTTCTTTTTTTTTTTTAGTCATTGTAACTTTTGATGATGCCATTTATAACGAATCAGAACTCCGGTTTTTTTTTTTTTTCTTGTTTTTCTTTTTAATATCATGTATAAACTACTACCTACATTTCATCAAAATAATAAAAAAAAGTTCAGGAGATTGATTTTGTTTTTTTAATGTATCAATCAACCTCTATTAAAGGAATGGATCATCTTGTTTCTTTTATTTTGCTCCTTAAAAAAAGTGATTGGCTTGTTTCCTTCCTCCATATATATAATGCTAGTTTCTTTCCCTAGCAACTTATTATTATGTACGTACGTACGTAGAAAAAAAAAACATAAATATAATGTGATAAAATAAACTCGAAGAATCCACCTTGATCTCACATGTTTATATGTATACATAGTATTAATATAGAACTTATACTTCTTTTGGATGAACAAAAAAAAAACCGATTTTTAGAAACTAACATCATATAATAATATGTCATCATAAAGTATAAATGTGTTATGAAAAAGCTACGTATATAAAAAATTAAAAATAAACATCAACTCTCACCTTCCATATAACATATTAATGAGAGAAGGAGTAAATTATTCTCTATGTATCCATATAAAAAGTATAAAATGTTATCATATTAAGTATTATTAAACGACTGGTCAAGGAACACGATTCATTAATAACTACTTGTACTTATTAAAAAAAAAACAATACGTATTGATTATAGAGATGGAGTTTAATATTCTGTCTTCAAGTTCATTTGAGTAAAGGTATGTAGAACTACACATATAAAACAGTTGTTTTAGTTTTATATACCGTACTTATATTATTAATATATATATATATATATATTATAAAATTCATATGTGCGTATAATATATTAAAAGTCTAGGAAATTGGATATTTTAATTAAATAGGATTATAACTGTCTACAAATCATTTATACTTGAGAAAAAATCTTATACGTAACTAATGAGTGGTATTTAAAGATTCAAGTTGTGATATAAAGTAGGGTAAGAATAGACGGAAATATTTAACAAGATATAATAATGATTTAACTGAAAAAATGGTGACGAGAGGAATATATAGGTATTCAGGAGGAATTGACTCAAACCCATCAAGTACATGCGAAACAACTGTAATGATCGACCTAATCTATTATTTACCAGCTTTTTTTTTTCAAAAGATCGACATCGACTTATCAAGTAAATGCATACACTTACTACTCCCTTAAGATTTGTCTATGTGGCTAGGTACAAGGAACCGAAATGTGAAACACTTTTTTTACATGTCGTCTTTTGACAATGCAGGTTCTCGACTTTACAAATAAATACGCCACAATATCATTGCTTACATACCCTACTTGCCTTCATTTTTAACAAAACACCAAGATTTAAGATTGGTTTATCATCAGAAAAATGGAAGACAGTTTAGCCTCTTAGCCATCCAGATAAAATTTTCGATGAGGATGAACCAACATTAGAAGAAGCTTTAAAATTATCTATAACCACCACAACACACACACAACACGAAAAATAATTTTTATCTCTTGTCTGTCATACTAAATTAGTTTAGGTACTATGCGATGTACCATGTATCCCCTGCCGTTTTTTTTTTTCTTGTTTTACATAATATATGTATCTTACACTATTTTTTTTTTTTGCCCTCTTACTTCCGTACTTCCAAACTAGCATAATTTTTTCCCTTACAGGGGGTTTTCAGTTATAGCCACTTTTCTATCTCTTTTAATAATAATTTCTATCCATGCATTCGTACGTAACGTAAGGTGAAACGATCGTATCCCCAATAGAGAGGTACCAATCAGAGTGTATCTTCCATTTAATAAATTTAAATTTTAAACTATAATTAATGATATCATTAGATATTAAACGTTAAATTTTCGAACAAAAAAATCTATGATATTCATCTTTTGTTAATAACTTTGGCATTGTATAAGAATAGTGATTTCTTATTGGTTGAAAATTATGGCAATAATCACACACACAAAAAAAATTCAGGGCAAACATCCATGCTTAAATTTTTGTGATCCATGTGTCACATGGGCTCATATTTCCTTTATAGATTTTGAAAGAACATTTATATTGGATGCTTAACAAAAATAAAATAAAATAAAAAGAAACCCTATCTGTACTATATAATTAATACAAAGTGTTATTTTGGTATTGAATATATATATATAAATATTTTATTTAGCTTTTTTTTTTTCTTTCTTTCAATTCAATGCTATATCTATATAAATTAAAGCTTCATAAATA
The DNA here is from genome assembly GCA_016758965.1 of Circinella minor. Lineage (NCBI taxonomy): Eukaryota > Fungi > Mucoromycota > Mucoromycetes > Mucorales > Lichtheimiaceae > Circinella > Circinella minor. Next base: position 101,643 of record JAEPRB010000059.1, read on the forward strand.
AAAATGGACTCATTCATTTTGATTAATAAGCACTGTAAAAAAAAAAAAACTTGGCAACATTTGCTTTTACTCAAAAAATTATAATCACCTGTCCAAACACATTTTATTGATGGATGGATACTTGTGTGAGTATTGGTTGATAATTTGGTCTATACTCTTGAAAAATAGTAATAAAATTGATGTACATAATAAGGAGCTAGTAAATATCCGTTTCATTAGCATCATCATTTAAACTACGTAATATTATTATTTTATCTAATGATTTAGGTGAATAGAAACAACTTAATCATATATTTAATATTACTGAGAAGCTATCAATTACAAATTGATTAAAACATTGAAGATTATATGTAAAACTCTGTTATTATAAAAAAATAAAAAAGTTAGTTATAATATATACGTAATATAAGTAAAAAAAAAAAAAAGTGGCATCTATTAAGGAGTCATATCAATTTGTTACTAATTCACCGAAAAGTGTCGTATTTATAATCAAAGACTGTTTTTTTTTTGAATCAAGAATTCTATTTTTTCCAAGTTCAATCACGCTAGAAACAGGAAAACCATCTTTTCATCAAAAGAAGTAAATGCAACATAAAGAGTCTCTTTTTAGGTATAACTTTTTCAAAAAGAATTTTTTTTTTCGCCAAGTATACCGATTTTTTTTTTTTTTTTGCTGAGAAAAAAAAAAAAAAAAAAAGTAATAACTCGGTAGTTGGCGCCGGAATTACAGATTTGTGTAACTCACACATCAAATAACTATTTTTTTTTCTCCTGTATATAAACTCTTTTTTTTTTTTAACTACGTACCCAAATAACAATACTCTTTTTCTTTCAAAAATTTTGTTGTTAACCCTGAGTTTGTACCTTAAAACAGATATAACATAACTTCCCAAATACCTCCTTCCTTTTTTTTTTTTAACTCTCTTTTTTTTTTATATATAAGTTAGTAGTTAATTTTTATCATACTAATTTATTTTTTTCGTAAAGAAAAAAAAATGACACCTACACCTATTAAAGATCAATCTGAAAGAAATGATTGGCATATTCAATCAGTAGATAAAGTGATATCAATTTTAAATACTGATCCAGATCAAGGCTTAACTACTGAAGAAGTTGAAAAACGACAAACATTATATGGATATAATGAACTTAATGGTGATGGTAGTGTCACTTGGCTTAAGATCTTAATTCGACAATTAGCGGATGCTATGGTAAGAATATTATATATATATATATTTCTGTTATTGATCATTGATATAATAATATACGTACTGAAATAAATGTCAACTTTTTAGAACTGGATTTTCTTGGGATTAGGCAAGTATATACATCTTATTATATAACAAAAAAAAAATTGTGTCCACTTTCTACATATATATACTCGTTTTATAGTATGCTAATAGATATAATTATTTAGGTATTGCTTCTATGGCATTAAAAGATTATGCCACTGGTTCTTTATTATTGGCTTTAGCATTCGGAAATTTGTACTTGTCCTTTTCTCAAGAATTCGCTGCAGAACAGACTTTGGCAGCATTAAAAAATTTATCATCTCCCGAAGCAGTTGTTTTACGGGATGGTCGTGAACAAACCATTCCAAGTCGTGATATTGTTCCAGGTGATATTTTATTGGTTCAAGAAGGTGATTCCGTGGCTGCTGATGCTCGTTTAATTTATGTTTCCAATTTGGAAACAGATGAAGCCTTATTAACAGGTGAATCTTTGCCAGTACAAAAACAATTGATTGTCTTGGAAAAAGAAGGTCCGACTTTTTATATTATATTATTTTATACGTAACATGTCAAAAAAAAAATCCCCATTTTGTGTAATAGCTGACTTTTTTTTTTTTTATACAGATGAACCATTGGGGGATCGTATTAATATGTTATATAGTTCTACTATTACTGCTAAAGGTCGTGGTAAATCTATTGTCACTGCTACGGGGTTATATACTGAAATTGGTAAAGTAGCTGTCAAATTAGAAGAAACAGAAAGTGATACAACTCGATTACAAAAGACTTTGAATAAAATGTATCTTGGTTTGACTGGTGTTGCTGTTATTTTGGCTATTATTGTTATGGCATCCGTTAAATTCCAATTGAATATGGATATTGGCATGTATACCATTGTCGCTGCCTTATCTGTTTTACCTGCCGGTTTGACTACAGTCATGACGCTGACATTAGTGATGGGTGGAAAAGAAATGGCTGATCAAAAGGCATTGGTGCGTAAACTTAAAGTACTTGAAACTTTGGGTTCAGTGACCAATATTTTTTCTGACAAGACAGGTACTTTAACTATGGCCAAGATGGTAGTAGTTCGGTTTTGGACACCTCAAGAAGGGTTTTTTCATTGTTCTTCCAATGGTTTGGCACCTCAAGGTGATATTTATTCTATTGATGATCCCATGATTTCGGATGAAGTAGCCATAGCCACTTCATCTCCTATGGACAAAACTAGTTTATCACAAGATTTATTACAATTGATTCGTTGTTCAGCTCTTTGTAATATTTCAAGTATTCATCGAAGTGAATCTGATACTGATAGTAGTAGTGATGATAATAAAATTCAAGGTAAAGATGAGAAGAACAAGACAACAGTCGATCATGATTCTGGGACTCAAGAAGACGAAAAAGAAAAAGAAACTGGTTCTGATGATTGGGTAGCTAGTGGTGCACCTACTGAAGTAGCACTTCAAGTCTTTGCACACAAGTTTACTATGGGAAAGCCTGAATTGGAATCACTTGGTTGGAAACAATTAGCTGAATATCAATTTGATTCAAGTATTAAACGTATGTCAACATTATATCGTGATGGTAAAAGTAATCAAGTCTTTTTATTTACCAAGGGTGCTGCTGAACGTGTATTACCTCTTTGTGATAATGTTGTTGGACAAGAACAAGAAAAAAATATTATGGATAAAGTTGAACAATTGGCAGCCAAAGGTTTACGTGTTATTGCATTAGCCGTACGCAAGATAGATAATAAATATTTGGATTCTCTTAATAATGATGAAAAAGAACCACCAAAACGTGAAGACATGGAATGTCATTTGGAATTTCTTGGCCTAACTGGTATCTATGACCCTCCACGTCCAGAATCACGTCAAGCTGTTGCCGATGCTCATCGTGCAGGTATTATGGTTCATATGTTAACAGGTGATCATCCAATTACTGCAAAAGCTATTGCGCGTGACATTCATATTTTAAATGATAAACTACTTGCCTCGGATGAAATCGACCAACTGGTTATGACTGGACCTCAATTTGATGCATTATCTGACGAAGCCATTGATGCTTTACCTCGATTACCCGTGATTGTCGCTCGTTGTTCCCCTGACACTAAAGTAAAAATGATTGAAGCTGCTCAAAGACGTAATTTGATTTCTGCCATGACAGGTGATGGTGTCAATGATTCTCCTTCATTGCGTAGTGCTGATGTGGGTATTGCCATGGGTAAAAATGGTAGTGATGTTGCTAAACAAGCTTCCGATATTATTTTGACGGATGATAATTTCGCTACTATTATTCGTGCTATTGCTGAAGGTCGACGTATTTATCAAAATATGCAACGGTTTTTAATGTATTATTATATTGTTTTATTGGGAATAGCAGTTATTGTTATGGTCAGTTTAGCTATTCGTGATCCTGCTGGTAATACTGCTGCTCCTGTGTCAACAATTCAAATGATTTTCTTATTTATTGGTAAGTAACAATGTTGTTTGATTATAAATTATACACTATAACACAAAAAAAATGACTAAATAAAATATTTGGTATATAATAATTAGCAATTACTCCTCCTGCCGGTGCTTTGAGTGTTCAGCCTCCATCACCAACAATCATGATTGAACCACCTCGTCCACCCACTGAAAGTGTATTTAATCGAGAAATTCTTTTGGATACCTTGGTATATAGCTTGATAGCCTCATGCACTTTTGCAATTGCTTATTTTGTTCCATTATTTACGCTTGGTCATGGAGTTGAAGGTATCCTTTGTGACTCCCATTATCAAGAAGGAGCTTGTGATTCTTTCTATCGTGCTCGTGGTTCTCTTGTAACAGCTGTTATTCTCATTTCCATTATTATTATGACTCATTGTCGTAGTCATCGTCGTTCAGAATGGGATCGTCGTGGTATGATGGAAACCTTAAAGTCCAAATCAGTGTTTGGTACACTCGTTTTTGATCTTGTTGGTCTGGTTCTCTTTTTATATATTCCTATTGTTGCTATTCAAGGTTTTAGACAATTGGGTATTACGTGGGAATGGGGTATGATTGTTGGTTTATCCATATTTACAGTGGTTGCTGGTGAATTTTTTAAATATCTTAAACGACATTTCATGAAACCTTTAGATAGTCATCCTGTAGATGAACTTTTGTTTTAAAATTATTTTTATTATTACGTAGTTTCTTTTTTTTTCTTTGCATAACATTTTATTATCTTTTTCTCCCTCCTACCTCTCCCTTTAATACATACAAGATTTTGTTTTTTTTTTTTTAATTATTTATAACTTTATTTCAATATTATACTCATAGTTATTATAGATTATTATTTTGAGTTTTCCTCACTATATTTATTTACCTATTTTTGCATTTATTCATTTTTTTTAATAAAAAAAAAAACAAAAACAAATTATTCACAGCAAAGAAGTACGTAGGATCATAAATGCAGTAGGGATAATAGATTGATAAGTATTTATAATGATTTTAATTGCGCTTTTTTAATGGGTTAAAAAAATTACATAATCAAAAATATAATTAAATAAAAAAATATAAAGCCTTATTATTATTATTTTGATAAAGGGAAAAAGCGGGGCATTGTCGGCATATATCTAATATCGCGTCCCCCCACCCATTTTTATTCTTCGCGTCTTTTTATTCACACTTGCATTTATCATTGCAATTGTTTATTTTTTCTCTCAATAGTTCTTTTTTTTTTCAAATTATCATTTTAATATAATTCAATCTTTGTCTATATTCTTCATTGCCTTTTCTCATAAGAAAAAAAAATTCCATTATATAATTGTATAATTTATATACCCAATATCATCCTATATAACTTAAAGGTATTAATAAACAAAAGTATGATATCAGTGACAACGTATATACACACTACGTATTTGATGTAGTAAACAATATATATTATATCAATCTACATAGTTGATAATATACCTATTACGTGCGTCGAAACATAAATATACTTCCATATATTGCATCACATGCAAAACGTAAATATGCAAAACGTAAATATGCGAATTTTATAAGTTTTTTTTTTATCCCGGTTCCATGAATAAAAATTGTGGATATTGAAGATACAAAACGTAGGTGTGCTAAACCCGGGGACGACTACGAATTATCATTTCTTCCCCAATTCAACCCGAGGATAATAAATATGGTATCATATTACTGTTGTTTGCGTGGGTGAAGGAAACTTTAAAGATAATTTATGCATTGAAATTTTATATGTTCAAATAAAGGTTTTATCGTACTATGTTTATAAAAAAAAAATAAAACCTTAATATAATAATTGTAATGTGAAATAAAGATTTATTGTCGAATTGGAGAAAATGACACATTTGTGAAAGAAAAAGAGAGGAATAAATAAAGTAGTTTGTACTAAGTGACAAAGTCGAACTTTAACAGAAGAGAAGGTTGACAATTCTTTGCTTTCGCATCCTTGATATTGATCCATCCATTTTATTTGTTGTTATCCATTGTATATACATTCATTATCAGCCTTGTCAAATTTATATCTTTATAGGAAATAGTTTTATTCACTTTAAAATATTCCCCTGGGTTCAAAATCAAATCATATATCCGTACACGTTGATCACTGCCAAACTTCGAATACACTTCCATCAGTTTCTTTCGAATCTAATAAAAAAATAGAGGCTTAATAAAATACATTCAAATAAACCCAAAAGACACATACTATAACAGTAATGTACCTGTATATAAATTCTGTTGAATATAGAGATCCCAGGGGCTTGAATATCAGCGTGTGAAACATGCAGTAAGTGATTATTATCATTTTTTTTTTTAAAAAAAAACAGATCTCTTGAGTACAATTCAAAATAATAGAATACTAAAGCCCTAAAAAATAAAAGCAGTGAATGTTTTAAAGTACAACACAAAGCAATCGGAAAAAGTCGTAAAAAAATACTTCCCAAACATAATGTCAAACTGCATAATGGAAAAAGCACAAACCATCTTATTCATGATAGCATACTACCCAAATCATATGGTATAAAGCTTAACCAAACAGTAAACTTTGTAAACCCCTCCCTTTTTACAAGGTCGATCACTCCGGTTCGGTTTTGTTCAAATATGAACAAAATATTCAACAAACCGGCTGGCTGGCTATTCAGGCAGACATACTAGAGGCTAATGAAAGGCTCCAAAGTATACCCAAGGATCAAAAGAAAGAAAACTAGCATACTGACTGGCCAAGGTATAATCTCCATACCAACCGATTCTAAAGCTAAGCTCCACTCCATCAGCAAACTTTGTAAATCCCTCCCTTTTCTACAAGGTCGATCACCCCGGTTCGGTTTCGTTCAAATAGGAACAAAATATTCAACAAACCGGCTGGCTGGCTATTCAGGCAGACATACTAGAGGCTAATGAAAAGGCTCCAAAGTATACCCAAGGATCAAAAGAAGAAGAACTAGCCCACTAAGTGGATGCCACCTGACAAACTTGTTCAATGCCCCTCTTTTTACAAGATCGATCACTCCGGTTCGGTTTTGCTCAAATATGAACAAAATATTCAACAAACCGGCTGGCTGGCTATTCAGGCAGACATACTAGAGGCTAATGAAAGGCTCCAAAGTATACCCAAGGATCAAAAGGACGAGAGAATAGCCCATCATGATGAACAGCAGAACCAAGCGAGTACTACGTATCATTAAACAAAGGTCGCTACCAGTCCCTATTACGCAGCTCCTTTCATAAAGCATTTGTAGCAACCCAGATCAAACTCCAGTCGCAAACTTGATTAATCCCACCCTTTTTTCGAAGGTTAATTACTTGCGGTTTTTTTATCCAGTTCATAATAAAACACTGAAGCCCTATAAAATAAAAGCAGTGAATGTTTTAAAGTACAACACAAAGCAATCGGAAAAAGTCGTAAAAAAATACTTCCCAAACATAATGTCAAACTGCATAATGGAAAAAGCACAAACCATCTTATTCATGATAGCATACTACCCAAATCATCTGGTATAAAGCTTAACCAAACAGTAAACTTTGTAAACCCCTCCCTTTTTACAAGGTCGATCACTCCGGTTCGGTTTTGTTCAAATATGAACAAAATATTCAACAAACCGGCTGGCTGGCTATTCAGGCAGACATACTAGAGGCTAATGAAAGGCTCCAAAGTATACCCAAGGATCAAAAGAAAGAAAACTAGCATACTGACTGGCCAAGGTATAATCTCCATACCAACCGATTCTAAAGCTAAGCTCCACTCCATCAGCAAACTTTGTAAATCCCTCCCTTTTCTACAAGGTCGATCACCCCGGTTCGGTTTCGTTCAAATAGGAACAAAATATTCAACAAACCGGCTGGCTGGCTATTCAGGCAGACATACTAGAGGCTAATGAAAAGGCTCCAAAGTATACCCAAGGATCAAAAGAAGAAGAACTAGCCCACTAAGTGGATGCCACCTGACAAACTTGTTCAATGCCCCTCTTTTTACAAGATCGATCACTCCGGTTCGGTTTTGCTCAAATATGAACAAAATATTCAACAAACCGGCTGGCTGGCTATTCAGGCAGACATACTAGAGGCTAATATACTAGAGGCTAATGAAAGGCTCCAAAGTATACCCAAGGATCAAAAGGACGAGAGAATAGCCCATCAGGATGAACAGCAGAACCAAGCGAGTACTACGTATCATTAAACAAAGGTCACTACCAGTCCCCATTACGCAGCTCCTTTCATAAACCATTTGTAGCAGCCCAGAACAAACTTCAGTCGCAAACTTGATTAATCCCACTTTTTTTTTTCCCAACATTAATCACCGGGTCCGGTTTTGTCCCAGCATGAAGAAGATACTCAACGATTCTCCCATGGCTATCCATTAAAATTGCCAAGTATACCCAGGGATCAGAAGAAGAAGAATAAATCATGAAAAGAGATGCTAGCCCATTTTGAATTTCAGCCTACAATCGTATGAAAAAGTATATTCATAAATATTTCTATAGTAACATTATTTATTCAATGAGTATACACATAATGCAAAACATATTGTTACCTAGCAGCAAAAGTCTATATTTTTTTGGAAAAAAAAATGTCAGCAACTGCATTTTGCTGATATATTTTGCATGCACATATACTTTCCACGGGCTCTGGTCAGAATGAAAATATACCTTCTGTGACGTAACTTGCCAGAAAATTCCCAACTTCACCTTTTTGGTATTCCGCGCTGTCACACATTTGATGACCTTTTCCATTGTTTCCTTTATTTTACTGGTCAGTTTTACTGATAACATTACTTACATCACTCATATATAATATGATGAATCTTTACATTCAACTTTCTCTCTCACCTTTTTCCCTGATTTATGGCCTATAACAATAATTATGAAAAAAAATCTTGAAAAAGATCGTAAACAACTGTTACAAATAGTCAATGACAATCTTAAAAGATTGGAGAGAAGTCAAAATGCACAAAAAGGTGCCGAGGCCTACAGTTGGAGAAGAAGACTGGTCAAAAATTATTCAAAAAGCTCCTGAACAAACTTCTACATGCTCCTCCTCTTCCACACCTTTTAATTCAAACAAACTTAAATATTCGTTTTAATGTTGATAACATTAAACTAAAGAAAAATTCGGTTTTTTGCTATTGGGTAAATGATATGTGAAATATCAAATTTGTTATGTTTTCAATATATTTAACTTTTCTGTGATAACAACATCTTCACCTTTGGCTTCAGTTTAATTCCTCGCATCAGTATTGCCCCTTTGTCTACTGCTAATGCTCCTTCACCCACTGGTAATGCTCCTTCATCCACTGGCGATTCTCCTTTGTCCACTGACAATGCCCCTCCGTCCACTGACAATGCTCCCCTCTGATTTTAATATATACACACTTCTTTTTAGTCATTGTAACTTTTGATGATGTTGTTTATAACGAATCAAAACTTCGGTTTTTTGTCTTTTTCTTTTTAATGTCATGTATAAGACACTGATATAAATTATGAATTACTATTTTAAAAACTGAAATAAACTACGTTTTATCAAAAGAAAAAAATAAAAAAGCTAAGGAGATTGTTTTAAAGGAATGGATCATCTTGTGTCTTATTTTTTTGCTCTCCTTATAAAAAAAAATGTCATTGTATTGTTTCCTTTCTGCATGCGTAATACAATGATGGCTTCTTTTCTTAGAAACTACAACAATAAACATAAATAATGGATTAAATGTATATTACGTTATTATTATGAAATAAACTTCAAGAATCCCTTTGATCCCACATGTAAATATGTACATATTATACGTACTCAGTAATTCGAACTGTTATTTATCACATTTTTTTTTATCAACAAACAAATAAGAAGTAATTATACGACAAAATCGTTTATCAATTCATTTTGAAATACGTAGAATCAATCAAAATTAATATGAATAAATATTCTTGATTAAAATGTTACAAAATCTTCTATCATTATAATTATTATTATTTTGATAAAGGGAAAAAGCGGGGCATTGTCGGCATATATCTAATATCGCGTCCCCCCGCCCATTTTTATTCTTCGCGTCTTTTTATTCACACTTGCATTTATCATTCCAATTGTTTATTTTTTCTCTCAATAGTTCTTTTTTTTTTCAAATTATCATTTTAATATAATTCAATCTTTGTCTATATTCTTCATTGCCTTTTCTCATAAGAAAAAAAAAATTCCATTATATAATTGTATAATTTTCATACCTTTTTTCCAAACTATTGTCAAATTTTACTACATGCCCTATTTTGACGAAACTCCCGTTTCAAAATGGTCTATCACTATGGCCTATAACAATTATCAAAAAAAACATCCTGAAAAAGATCGTAGACAACTACTACAAATAATTAACGATGATCTTAAAGCATTGGAGAAAAGTAAAAATGCACAAAAAGGTCCCAAGGCCTACAGCTGGAGAAGAGACTGGTCAAAAATCATTCGAAAAGTTCCTGAACAAACTTCTATATGCTCCTCCTCCTCCTCTTCCACACCTCTTGATAAAACGGACTCAAATATTCATTTTAATGTTGATAATATTAAGCTAACGGAAAATTCGGTTTTTACTGTTGGGTAAATGATATATGAAATATCAAACTTGTTATATTTTCAATATAATTAACTGTGTTTTATTTTGAAAAAATAATAGTGGCAGTAACGTAATAACAACATCTCCATCTTCCGGCTTCAGTTCTATTCCTCCCACCAGTAATGCTCCTATGTCTACTACTAATACTCTTCCTTCCACTAGTACTGGTCCATCTACGGATGATTTATCTTTATTCGATCAGTCATTTGCAATTCAAGATTCAACAGGAGCAAAAAGAAACATTGATTCTATACTGGTAATTAATAAAATCATATGTTTCAATCACACACTCCTATTGTTATTGTTTATAACTCATTTATATATTGCCATTTGCTTCTTTAGGAAATAAATGATGATAGTTTTGATACTCACAAACGTCGACGTTATGTATTGAACTATATGGTGAATGTTGACAGGTGTTGGGAACCATCGACTTATTTGACTCTACAAAACTTAAACATTACCCAAAAGTTTCAGGAATTTCGAAATCGGTCTATCCTCCTTGCTGACGCCAAACATAACATTTCAGACAATCGTCTTCTTTCCTTAAGCAATATCTTCTCTATCACCCCATCACAATCGACTTCTTGTTTGCACCGTGTTCACCCATCTTATTACAAATCCATTATGAAACTTATTAAACGTAAACAAGGTTGGGCTTCACTCCCATTTCCAGCACGTACATGGTGCAGTACGGTCGACGAATTAATTGGTAGAAGAGACAAATTACCCGTGAAGAAACTCTATGCTTTAATTCGAAAATTTGGTAACGCATCAGCAGCAGCATTTGGTGATGGAGACTCCGATGATGATGATGATGATGAAAATGAAGATGATGATAATGATGATAACAAAAATAACCACGGTAACACCAACACCATCAATGAAAATAAGGATCTGGACGACCACACTGACGATGACGATGACGATGATGAAAACGTTGATGATTTGTTATTAACTACTAATATCCTTGATAACCTGGTCGGTGCGTTTCAGAATTGGATTGATAATTGTGTTTTCGAGTCAACCTTTATACAGCAGCATTTATCACCTTTTATGATCCCTGTATTTCAAAGACTTTCCATTACATTACGACTGGGGGAAACGCATGTTAACAATGATCCAACTTCTTTATTAGCTGACTATGTCGGCACATACCAAACCACAAGTGGCAATAAATTCGATGTTCTCTCCTGCGAAGTCAAACCATTTGGTAAAAAATCAAGCTCTCAAGTACAATCAGATTTCACAAAACTTGGAAAAGAATTAAAGCAGATGGTAGACAAGTTGTTGGATTATGGGATAGAATCGCCAGTTGTCGTTGGGGTATTAGTGGAGGGCTACAGTATGAAGACTTATTCGATGCGTTTAGTTGAAGATGGATGTTATATATTTTATGAACATGGTTCGTTAACATTATTGAGATCGCCACAAGATGTACATGGAGTACCAATTATTATTGAACACTTAATCCAACTTGGAAACATTTTACAAGACACGCTCAAAAATATTGATACTCGATCTCTTTCTACTGATACACCTAACAATGCTCCTGTCTATTGGAAGCGACAGTCATCTGGCACCCCTTTACGTACAAATGAAGAACGATGAAATGTTTGTTTTATTTCATTTTGATATACCTCTTTTTTTTTCTTCTTACTTCTCATCATTAATTACTCTCTCTCTCAAATTTAATTCATTTATTATCTTTATATTGTAACAACTCTTAATCATGTATTATATATATATATATTTCTGGAAATCAATAACATTCATCTCAAGTGCTATTAAAAGAAAGTCGATGTCTATTTGCTCTATAGTATATACCTTATAAAAGTACTCTACCTCCATTATTGTGCAGTTTCAAATCAAGTGACTTGCTAAATCAATCATTCTCATAAATTCAAACATACTGATCATCTGATTTCATTTTGTAATATGCAGATGTTTTTTTTTCGTGCGTTTCAATGAAAAAAAAAACTATTTGATTAATAGTGATAATATCTTTTGTTACGTATTCTTAAAGGCATCGAATAATAAAGGAACAAGTGGATTATACATTGTCTCGTTTATTACATACTAATAAGGGGGGTTATAGATGTTGCAAATATCATCCGCAGAAATATTAGGAAATATTTATGTACCGCAATCCACTTTAACTGTATATACGAAATGATATAATTTCCAACTTGTAAATTCCCCTTGGTAGAGATTTCCCTGAAAATCGAAGGGATTAATGAGAATAAAAAGATTTTATTTGGCTTACGCGATTGTATCCCGTAACTGTTATTATGATTATTCTCAAAAAGAAGACGATTCCATGCTTGTTTGCGTAGGAGTATTAGGTACATTATCATACCAAATCATCAGTAAAGTATTATTTAAGTGGTTTATATCATGCCATCCAGCAAATGAGCAATAACCACCTGGGATAACAATACACATTGAGTTTTTTTAACCTCCAAAAGATATAAAGCCCAAAAGATATAAGTGAATTAATTGTGCACGAATTAATACAAGTGAAAAAGAGGTAGTTGTTCGATCGTTTTCCAACCATCATAAAATATCTTTTCTGCTGCATCCACAATCAGATTCACTTGTTTTTATTCGGCTACAAAATATATACTTTTTAGTAGTGATATAGAGTAGCAAATTGAACGTCCTATAAGGATGGATAGACTATTTTTTTTTTTTGTAATATTATCTACCTGTTTGCACAACAGTAGTAAATGACTTTTCCTGTGGATAGATTGATAGTATCAATAATATTCGTACCAGGAACAAATTTATTATTAATGAATAAGCCAATGTCTTTACAGCAGAAAAAAAAGTGTGGATACGTATGTGATGGAACCAAGAGGAACAAATGATTTACACAACTTTAAAATCTAGTAGTATCATAGATGAAAGAGTTTGCTTTTTAATAAATTAAATTGCAACAAAAAAAAAACATTTTACTTATTCATCGAAATGATAATAAAGACACAAACCATGTAATAATGCGAGCGTAAAATATCCGATAATAAAGATACAAAAACAAAAAACGTAGGAAGCAAATGCCCATGAGGAAGCAAATGTAAAAAACTATGAAATGCAAAATCGTAAATTCATGGTAGGCTAAATTTCAGCAAAACCAAAATTCTCGGAGCGCAAAAAAAAAAAAAAAATGGGGGGACCACCCGAAATATATTTAATAAACATTCCATATTCATGTTATAAATATTCGTACTACCCGTTCACCTGCATAATTCATTGGTTATTGTAGCCAAAGTTAAAAAGAGCCGGTGACGTTTCCGAGATTTTTTTTTTTGTTCTCTTGCTCACTATTTTCTCTCTCTCTCTCTTTCTTTTCCCCTTTTTCTTTCTTTCTCTTTTTTTTTTTTTCCTTTTTTCAAACCAGGAACCCTTCATTACAATATGGTATTTCCTAGTAGTATTACTCCTTCTCCAAATGACGGTTGTAAAGCATTATATATTGGTAATCTAGATGCAAGAGTGACAGATTCCATGTTGCGCGAGATCTTTTCTGTTACTGGTCACGTCAAAAGTGTCAAAGTTATTCCAGATAAAAATGTATGTTGTTTCTCTCTCTCTTTTCTTTTATATGTATATTATACTGACAATAATAACAACTGATTATTTGAGTCACCACCATCTTCCTTATATACAACTTTATTAGATGTCTCACGGTGGATGTAACTATGGATTTATTGAATTTATTGATCATCGTACAGCAGAACAAGCATTATTAACAATGAGTGGTAGACGTATTTTTAGTAATGTATGTATTATAGGAATGTATGTGTACTAATACAAATAGTGATGAGACATTTATTCTTAAATATTTACACTTTATTTTATTTTTTTTGGCAGGAAATTAAAGTAAATTGGGCAGCTCAAGGATCAACACAAAAGGATGATACATCAAAAGATTATCATATTTTTATTGGCGATCTTTGTCCTGAAGTCAGTGATGATGTATTAGCAAAAGCATTCGGAGTATTTAACAGCATGTCGTAAGTGATTTACTTTTTTTTTTTTTGCAAGTGTTGGAAGGGAGGAGGGCTTTTAATAGAATGGCATGAAAAAGGGGAGAGACAAAGAAAGAAAAATAAAAGAGATTAACTTCATATTTCTTTCTTTTTCATTCGGCTCAAATCTATATTTTTATACAAAAAAAAAAAAGTGATGCACGAGTCATGTGGGATATGAATACCGGAAAGTCGCGAGGCTTTGGATTTGTTGCATTTAAAAACAAGGCACACGCTGAACAAGCTATTGCTACAATGAATGGTGAACGGCTAGGTTCCCGCGCCATCCGGGTCAATTGGGCAAATCAAAAAAATACAAATAATCATCACCATAATACTACTACTACTACTACTATTACTACCACTACTACACCAACTGCCAATACCACTAATATACCAACACCTACAACTACCCCTGCTGTACCTGCTGTACCTGCTGTACCTGCTGTACCTGCTGCTGCTGGTAAATGATAATCTACTATATATATGTGTGTGCATCATTATTTTTTAACAAAAACATATTTGATTTACATGTAGTCCCGATGCAATATGTTATGCCTTTCGAACAAGTTTTAACACAAACATCTGCTTATAATACAACTGTGTATGTTGGTAATTTATCACAAAAAATAACGCGTAAGTTCTTTTTGTTTATTATTTCTATTTGTTTTTTATCTAGTTTTTAATACATTTTTTTTACATTTAAAAAAATTAGAAAATGACTTGGTACCTTTGTTCCAACGTTATGGTGGTATCATGGATATCCGACTTCAACCTGAACGTGGTTTTGCATTTATAAAGTATGTATTTGTTACTTTATTTCACGTTTACATTTATTTATTATTAGTATTAAAGTGTTTTTTTAACTTGTTTTATTTTACAAATGTTTAAAAAGGATGGATATGCATGAAACTGCAGCATTAGCAATATACTCATTACAAGGTGCAACTGTAAATGGTCGAATTATGAAGGTAAGTAATCTTTGTCTTTTCTTTTTAACTTGGTTACCGTGGTGATAAGTCATAGATATTCCGTTTTCTTTTTTTGGAAAAAAAAAGCGGCATGTTCTCTTTTCTTATTGAACCTTATAAATCTTTAATATATAGTTATCTTGGGGTCGTGATCGTTCATCTTCGCAAGATAGTAATCACTCATCTAATACAAGTTTTTATAACTATTATCAACAACCTCCATTACCAACATCGCATCAACAACAACAACCTAATCTTATTCATCATCATTATCCACAACATCATCAAGCACAACATCCGGCATATTATCAACAATATTCACATTAATAATAAATAATGGACCCGTCATTTTTGTTGTCATTGATTATAATAACCGGTTATAACATCTTTTTCTTTTTTTTTTTTTTCGTTTGATTTCTATTATTATTATTATTATTTTCTTTTGTTATTTTCAACAATAGCAAAAGAAAAAAAAAACATTCAATATTTTTACCATCTATCATTTCATCAAAAAAAAAACATTTTTTTTGAAAGCATGCTAATATACCATATACACACACAGATATAGTTACCACTATAGTATAAATTACTGTTTAGCTACGTATAGGTAACCAAAAATTTATTGCTTTTTATCATCTAGTATATATATATATATATATATATAGTACGAATATACCTCTTCTTTGTCTTCTTGTTTGCGAAAATTCATGTGGAATTATCCAACACCTTCTCCGTTATAAAATATACATAACCTATTTTTTTTTGTTTTGTTTTGTTATAATAAAGCCTCGTGATCGTATCATATCGTTTTATTTATTTTTTGGGTATTTTTATTTTTTGACAAAATTAATATATATAAGTTGTTGTTGTTGTTGTTGTTGTTGTTAATTTAATCAGATGATTTAAAGCACTTTTTTTTTTCTCATAAAAAAAAAACAAAAACAAAATAATATAAATAGTCTGTGTGGCAAATTTCACGTCTATTTGCTTTAACGATGTTGAGGAACGTTAACAAAAAACGAGAATCAATCACTAATAATCATATCAAATTTTCTTTTTTTTCAATCTTTAACTATGACTGTAAAAAATAGCAAGTTGATTAGTCTGCTCAATCATTGTAAATTCATATATCATCTCTTCCGTGTTACTACTACTTGGGTATACCTCATACAGCGATATCTTGTTTTTTTTATCACTAAAACAACTAGCCTTTTTTTCTTTTGTGTTTGTAGTAGCGTTTGTATATAGTGTTACTTGTTATCAAAAAAGAAAATGATATAAGTTTAATATATCATAACTTATACACTTTTATGCAAAATACAATACCAAGTCATAATTTATACGTAAGCGAGAGTAAAAAGAGAGAGAGAATAACGTTATAAGCAACCAACATGATGTAACTCGGGTTACTTGACTTGGGAATAAATCAATATTAACCGTAATTGTTTATGATCAACAAGTAAAAAAAAATCAATTTTTTTGCACTCGTGATGCTTTTTTTTTTGTAACTCGTCAAAACACTTTTGATATTTAACTTGAGTCTCTTGTATAAAAATTATTATTTATTTTATCCAAATATCAGAATAGATCCGATAAAAACTCGAACCTGAAAGAAAAGGTGCCACTTGGTCTCGGTAAATGACGTCCCGACGGTACGACAAATGTCGGAGGTCATGAGAACCTTACCTTGGTTTTTACAGGTGTTCGCCGTTATGATCGGATTTTTTCTTTCTAACCAAAGGCTTCTGCTTGTACTTTTATATTTGTATTTGTATTTTTTTTCAACTTTATATGCAATTGATTCAAATAAATAAAAATATGCTTGGTCTTGCATATAAAACTTTATTCTCGGCATAAGACAAAAACATATTTATCTTTTGTTTCATCGACATTTTTTTTTTTTGAAATAGCCCATCATTCAAGTTCGTAGATATGCTATTTTGTTTATCTAAATCAAAAAGAAAAAAAAAAACCAAGAAACCTTGGCAACACACGTTGTTATCGCAACTTTCATATATTCTTCTTCATAAATCGAAAATGCAGGGTTGCAGCTTATACAAATATTTTTTTTCACACGGATTGGGTATAATAATTGTTGTTATAAAGTTATTGCTATTCATGCAAAACCGTTACATTATAAACTACTGTCGGTTTTGTATATATAAAATGAGTCTTAAATATCGGAAGACATTACATGAAAATCGGTATGTGTGTGTGTGTGTATCTGTATGTACGTATGTTACACAAAACGTAATCGCGAAGTACAAAAGTTACGCCAAGTTTTTACTCGGCATTTAAGCAAAAATTATATAAATCCGTATCTCTTTTTCTTTTCTTTTCTTTCCTTCTCTTTTTTTTTTTATTTTTTAACAAAACGTAATAAACATCCCCTCAGCAAACACAACAAAATAATAATAATAATAATAAATCATTATGTCTGGTAATTTTCTTGCTACTTTTAAATCTTTTTTTGATATTTTTACTGACAAACCATCCGCGTCGTCGCCTTCATCATCACCGGCCGCGAATGATAATAATTCTAAAAATAAAGGATCCAGCTATATTGTTACTTTCAAGAAAGACACTCCCGATGAAGTGATTGATTCCGAAGTCCAAAAGGCCAAGGACTCCGGTGCTAACGTCACCCAGGTCTATAAATCTGCTCTCAGAGGTTATGCCGTCACTGTTCCTGACGATCTCGTCAGCTCATTCTCGCTTAAGCATGACAATGTTCAAAACATTGAAGCTGACGGTGAAGTGACTACTCAAGGAAAGGCACTTCTTGCTTAAATAATAATACCCCTTCCCCTCTCAAAAAAAAAACTAGCTTAGTTTTAGATATATATGTATATATCAATACCTGAACAACAGCAACAACAATGTAATATTCCTTTTTTTTTTTTTTTGTTTGTATCTTTGAAATATAAATCATATTGTTTTCTTTTTATTTCTATTTGTGCATAAGTGTGTTGGTATGATTTATAAAGAGAAAATAGTGGGACACACGTAAGATAAAAGTTAACTGTGAGTGTGGGAAACTTTAATCGCGAATGCTGGGTTTTAAGTTACCAAAAGATTATGCACTAGATTCGATTTACCAAAGATCCCAGAAAAGTGAAGTTTTTATTTTAGGCTAATTTCCAAAAATCAATTATTAAAAGCAACTTGCACATTTTTAAGCATAGGGTCTACTCTAGTGCACAGAAGTCCCGAAGGACAAGTAATAACCAATGCCTGGTGAAGAATATATAATTTTTTTTTTGGTTCTTAATCATGCAGATGCGCACGGATGATTTTGTTATTTACGGAGGGAAAAAACATTATTTTTCATTGATTATATCGAAAATGACTTTATTAGTCTAAAAATAATCAAATATACATCATTATCTAGACTCAAAAAGACGTTTTTTTTATCATCTTTTTAATTGACTTTCTATTCTATAATAGAGTGCTTCTACCCATTCAAAAGATACCAGTGTGTACGTATATTAAAGAAAACATATGTATTTTATTATTCAAAAAGTAACACATTAGAAAAATAACGTGACACTAGGTCTTCCATCCTTATACATATTAAATCCCGGCTCTTCTAATTGCTTCCGCTACTTTCTCCTTGTTTATTTTATCTTGTGTTATACTGTATTCTGGAATATATCCAAGCATTTCGTTTGGAAAAGTGAAATCTTCATGAAAGCAAAAAAATAAATAAAATATTTTAGTATTTTAGATAACCTAGTAACAAACTTATCCATGTCACCATCAACGCTACCCATGCCATGATAGTTTATGAAGAAATAAAACTTACCAGGATGCATTGAGGGTTTAGGTTCAATTCGAAAGCCTAAAGGTTCTGGCCATACACTCAGTGTTTCACCTACGTATCACATATAAAATGTAAATTAAGTTTAATTCATCTTTCTGCAAATTCACTAACTTGAGAATATTGTTTTACCATTAATCTTTGCATCTTCAATGACATGTAAAAACGCCGAAACACAATCTTTCATTGCTGTTTTTCCTGAAAGTTCAACCATTTTACGGTATGAAGGATCATCTGGTAAGTTATCGAGCATGTCAGTATTTACATAAGATGGGCAGATTGAATTTACACGGATATTGAGTGAGCTATACAGATCTGCATTTAATCCTTCTGTCCAACTTCTGACAGCTGCCTTGGAGGCAACGTACTGAGGAATTCCTCTATATAAAAAGTACCGTAATTTCAAAACAAAAGATTAATCTTCATTATCAATTTTATAAAATGATGATATATATTCAATCAAATAGTACCTGACTACATAGGGATGAAGAGCTTTTTTTTATATTATACATTGTTACGTATTAGTACACATTATATTTCAATGCTATTAAATAACCATTATTTTCATAATACATAAACAGAACCAGACTGTATAGTAATATTTACCTCCCATAGAAGATGTGTTAATAATGACACCACCTTTATCCCGTTTAGCCATATGAAGCAAAGCTACTTTATTTCCTTTAATCACACCACCAATGTTGATATTCTGTATCCACATTTCATTTTCATCTAACAAAAAAGAAAAAATTATTGTTAGACAGTCTATTATATTTAGTACTACGTACAACAACAATGGATTATTTCCAGACAAAACATTCTAATTACCATCAAGTGGCGAGAATGCGCCATATGTTGTATTATTGTCGCCAACAACTCCGGCGTTCATGATAGCGATCTTAAAAAATGTCAAATATATACAATTACTAGCTATTAGTACTATGATTTATAAATGAATGATAACTTTTATATTTTGCCTGTATAAATACGTATAGTGTAAAAGCTACTTACGTCAACACCACCGAATTTGCTTTCTGCCAATGCAAAAAGGGTCTTCAAATCGTCGTATTTAGTTACATCTGTACAAAGAAATACAGCAACTTCACTTCCAAGTCTTTTGAAAATAAAACATATTTTAGATATGATGCAACATTATTACCGATTAGAAAATTTTTAATTATAAATGTTCTGTACATTAAAATACCTTTCATTGAATTCCTTTACTACTTTTTGACCTTGTTCCTCATTACGATTACCGATCACAACTTTGGTACCTCTATCAACAAGAGCAGAAGAGAGATGATAACCAATTCCACGACTACCGCCTGTAATTACCGCAACTTTTGATTTATAGGGATCACTCATTTCTGCTGCCATAATAATTTACTACCGAACTTGAAATAAATTATCTTGAATTGGTTTTTTCTAGACTATTTATATCTTTTCGTTTGTCCACACTTCTTCTACAAAAAAAAAAAACATCTTTTGTCGAGACAGACATGGCCGGGCAATTACATCCAAACCAGGAACCTACTCAGCCCCTTTATTTTAACTTTAGAACCGTGTAATGCATATACTTCCAGCTCTTATTTACCAATAACATTGTTATAACTATATATTTACGTATCCTTTGCTGTACTTCTCGGTATTCTTTTTCTTTCTGTGCGACCTACGTATCTTTAAATAAGATTTAGATGAGACTTATTGAATGGGGTATTAAAAATTTGTTGTAAAGACTATTATTATGGAAAACGATCAATTTAAATTATGGCTCTTGCTATACGTAACTCATATTGGTCAGCCTTTTGTATTATTATTTTTTATATGTTGTAGGTTACAGTTTTGAAGAATAAAGACATTATAAAAAAAGGAAAACAAAAGAAGTTAAATCGAAGTGGAGGGGTGTTCCAAAGTTTCAAAGCCCATTTTTTTTTTCAATTTCGGGCAGTTTCATATTTATGTACGTACTTGTATTTCATCACATGTAATTGATTATACGTAGAATATAAAGTTCAATAAGACATTCCAATGTTTCAATAACTTGTATAGAGTAGCTACACTTATTACAAAGCTTAATAAAATACATGGGTTATTGGAACAGTCTAGAAAATTACATATAAGCATCAGTTTTCTAACAGTTCACTGTGATGAAAGAACATTATGTGGAATATTAGAATATGACAGGATCCCGCCAATTTTGAACCGGCATCTTTGAATGGTACACCCTTCGTCTATTATATTTATGCTTTGACGTGCACTTCATCTATTCTTCCTCTTATTCAAGTATTCATAATTTCAATAATAA
The DNA here is from genome assembly GCA_016758965.1 of Circinella minor. Classification (NCBI taxonomy): domain Eukaryota; kingdom Fungi; phylum Mucoromycota; class Mucoromycetes; order Mucorales; family Lichtheimiaceae; genus Circinella; species Circinella minor. The sequence goes on from JAEPRB010000059.1 coordinate 123,083, forward strand.
TTATTGACAATAAATGTTTGATGTATTCTGCTAATTGAACACTATAGTTACTTTCTATTTCTATACTGACATACATCGTGTAACCATTATTTTTGTTTATTTCGAAATACAGATATATATATGAATACTAGCTATTTGTTGCTCTTTATCATGAGAGTGACTGGTAGAAAATAAAATAAAAGGGTACGTATGTCAGTACTATTCGAATAATGGAATAAAGTCTTCAGCCAAAGGCTTCAACTTGGAAGGCATACTATACAATGATATAAACATCCACATATATTAAATATAAAAAAAAATTGGGTTTTGAAAATGTTTTTAATATTCATAATTTTTCATATTCTGTGGCTCATAATGGGTTATAGGGTTTAAACTTTGACTCTTAAATAAAATTTCTATTACACCACGATTCCCGTAATAGCCAGCCTATATTATTATATACAATACCTATTATTAGTATATGTGCAATTTTTCCATTATCCTTCTTTAAAAATGTCATTACCGATGCTTTATCAAAGTGAGAAAACTGACCGGAAGTTGACCTTGATTTAATCACACTGTTCTCCTTAATAAATTCTATTTCGACTTTAAGAAAAGAACTGTCTAATGTGCCTTTTGCAATCATGAGTAAAGAATTTTTAAATGACAAAACTTTTTCTGGCAAAGCTTTGAAATCGATTTCCATTGGGTAACCTGCTTTATTTGCTTCTTTTTTATGAACTGTTTCGACATGATGCACCCGACAAAAATGTAGTTTTTCTTTTAGGCCAATTCCTCCTTCAGGAGTTCGCCTGCGGTGACGGACAGAAACATTTTCCATTTTCTTTCGCCATTTTTTCTTAAATGCTTCATTTCTGCCTAGGTATTCTTCGTACTCTTTTTTAACAGCCTGAGTCATAGGAACCAAAGGAGTGCTTAAAGGACCCAAGCAAAACGGACATTTAACTACGCCTATCAATATTTATATATGAGTAACTTAATAGAAGAAAGATGTTAGACATAATTTAATTATAATAGCATTCTTTCTATGATTCTACTATATACCTTCGTTATTTTTTTTTATTTCTTCCTCTTCTTTTACCAATTGGTCAAATACTTCGATTAATTCATCAATTGTTCTAGTTTCATCACCATCCAATGCAATAGCCTTTTCTTTGGTAGCATTTGATCTGTCATTTTCTTGCCATTGCTTTCTATGAATATATTTCCACCCTGCTTTATAAGCGTCAATGTTTCTACCAAGAGCTTGCCAAGTAACCATTGATGATGGACAAACAGGAGGCCATTCCATTTTAGGAACTCGTTTTGTTTTAATTGTTTCAAAATGATTACCATTAACAAAATGGATCACTTCTGGAAGTGACTGTCCTTGAGGAAGATCAAATGGAAGATACAGCTGGGAAGAATGACCAGACGATGAGTAGCTAGCTATTGGCTTCAAAAATGTGTTTGCTGCTACTTGCAAGTCTTGTGCAGCGTCTAACCAATATTGACGTCTACAAGATGTGCCCTGGGGTAACTTCGGCTCAACACCATATGCCATTCTTTTCAATAAGTCATTATATATAGTGTCATAACCGGGGCAAATGTAAGTACAACATAAATCAGCGTTCTGTAAAACGTATTTGTATATTTTCTCTTTAACTTCAAAGTACTTTTCTTGATTCTTGTATATAATATAAGCCAAACTATGAAAACCACACCATTCATCATCTACAATTTCAATTCTTTCCAAGTATTTTCGGGTGGTATGTTCGTAAACTGCTAATTAATGTGAATAGAGATGTATGCGATTAGTATTACGTATATTATTTTAGTATTAGCATTATTATACAATTACGTACTATAAAAGCAATAATATTATAATAGACATTATGTTTTAATAATCACTAATTATTGAAACTTACAGCTGGCTTTGTTTAGAGTGTTTGAATCTGAAGGTTGGTTTCCTGGTATTAATGACATCTTTTCCTGTTTCTGTTTATCATATTCTTTCCTCTTTGAATATATTACAGATACACCTTTCCTACTTTTATTTAGTTTTGTTACTATTAAAAATTCGTCTTAAATGGATACATACTCCTCTCGGTGTCTATAATGTTTCTGGTTTGAGTAGATCACGTGCCTTTGTATTTCGGGGAACTGCTAGAGAGAATATATGCACGCGTGCTAAATATAACTACTCTTCCTCCCTCCTCCATTAAATTACAATAGTGTACCAAAATCATCCATCAAAAAAAAAATTATTGATAATTATTCATATTTTTTTTATTATTATTGTTGCTATTATAATATGATTGGTTATTTTTAGCAACCAACTTGACCTCGTTTACGAACAATTTCTCCTTGTTCTTCTTCCTCTTTAGTGGGGAACATTTTATAAGGATTCATGATACCATTTGGATCAAATAAATTTTTAACTTTTCTCATTTGACTGATAATAGTCGACGATTTACTGAATGACAAATAAGCAGCTTTCATCATACCAAGACCATGTTCTGCAGAACCACTATTATTATTATTGTTATTTATGGGGATTTATATTATACAAATTAGTAAACCAAAATAAAACACACATACACAAAGTAAAATCGAAAATGTTGTCAATCTTTTCAAAAAGACAATAAAGAAAAAAGAATTTGATGTCTTTACCTGCCCTTATGTTCAGCTACCCATTCATAAACAAAATCATCAATCTTGATACGAACTGATTCATCATCTCTTAAAGCTGGAATGGTTAAATGCATATTACCATCACCTACGTGACCATAACTAATAATAAATAAAAGAATTAGTGATAATATTCAGGTTAGAACAATAAAAAATGACAATTCCATCGCATTGTATTGAAGCTAAGAAAGAAGTTTTTTTTTGTACGTCTATCCACACGTCTTTCTTCAAAAGAGAGATAATTACCCATAGACTGCACCAATATCACGTCCAATCATGCCTTCCTTTGTAGCCCATGCACGAGTATCTTCAACAAGTTTATATAATAATGGAAGTTCAAGTGAAACATCAAAATGAATAGATGTAGGACCGGTTTGAACAATAGCTCTTGGAACATTGTTACGCCATGACCAGAATCTTTCGATCTGGGAAAAAAAAAAAAAAAAGAGCGCATATTTTTAGTTTACCCAGAATGAATGAATAAAACCATCCCATTTGAACTTTCACTCCATTCTCAGCTTCTCTCCCTTTTTTTTATTATTATTTCTATGTATATATATATGTATTTTACCTCATCGGGTGTACGAGCTACATCACCTTCCAAAATAATCTTTTTCTCAAGCATAAGTTTCAAAAGTCGATCCGCTCTCTATGTGTATTCATCCATAATAACTTTATTAGTAAAAAAAGAAAAAGATAATCCATTAACGCATATAAACTTGATCTCTTGTAATCTCCCATCCTTTTGTAACAACAACAAACAAAAAATAATAATTTACCAAATTTTCAATTTCATGGTCCTTGCCAGCAGTTTCCATGACAACATAAAATGGATAGGTTTCTTTTAATGGGAATGGCGATCCTTTAGGAATTTGGAAATCTTGTTCCTTGACAATAGCTACTGTGGAAGTATCCAATACTTCAAATGCAGCCACAGTTTCAGGTAATTCACGTCGTGCCAAACTATATGCTTGAACAACATGATCGAATGTTTCAAGGCCAATTAAAAATACGTTGACAGCAGGACGAATTTGTGCTGTTGCTATGGATACACCAGTTACCAATCCTAATGTTCCTTCAGATCCAATGAATAAATTTTTTAAATGATATCCAGAGTTGTCTTTACGCATTGTAGTCAAATTATCGATGATTGTGCCATCAGGAAGTACCTATAATATATGTATATATATATATATATATAAGTATTGACAGTTATCAATATACATTAAAAAAGAAAAGAAAAGCGATACTTTACGACTTCAAGGCCCATCACACTTCCATGTAAATTTCCAAATCTCATTTGTCGAATACCTCCAGCATTAGTGCTTACGGTACCACCAATACGACAGATATGTCTTGCGGGTAAATCCAATGGAACCTAAACAAATTATTGAAAGATTTAACTTTCATTGCTTAGGGATAAAGGAGAATTTTTTAAATAACTTAAAAAGAGTTATGTAGAATAAAGACGTACCTGAAACCCAGCCTGGGAAAGAGTTTCATCTAATTCTTGTAAAACACATCCGGCATCACATACCAAATCACCTATTCGTGAGAAAAATTAACATAAGTTAGATAGATCAGTTGACAAATTAGTTGAAACGGAAGATAAATAATCATGCGAAGATTAATTTCCTTTTCTCCATATATTATTATTATTATTACCTCTAAGCTCATCTAATTTACGGATCTTTGCCATTTTTTTTGTGCTTATAATAATTTCATCAAAAACTGGGACAGATCCTATATAATATATATAATTCAATTTGTTTAGTCATGATATAGACATGATGATATTTGAGTGTGTTCCATTTTTGTTTTCTTTACATTTATTCTTCTAATCTGCACACTTCCTCGGACCCAAAAAAAAAATAATAAAAAAAAAAAACGGTTACTATATTATTTACCTCCAGAAGCACTAGTATTACCACTTTGTGGTACAACAGCAATTAATTGATCATTACAATATTTAAGAATTTTTGATACTTGTTCGGTAGTTTCGGGTAATAAGATTACTTGAGTAGCTGCACGAAACATGTTATACCAATCACAAGTATATGATGCATGTTCAGCTTCAGTTAATGAATCACGCTCTAATACTGATGTTTCAGGAAGGACGGTTTTAAAAAATGCAATATCTTCATCCGTAAGCTATTTATTATTATTATTATTGTTAATACCAATGTTAGAATGTTTATTAGTGAATGTACTCAAATATTTTATATATAAAAAAAATCATGCAAGTACAAAAATAGTGAAGCAAGAATAATAATAATAAAGACTATGCTGGATAGAATATATATCGATTGGCTGGAAAAGCGTACCTTCTTAAATCGAGGATCACGTTTAACACGTTCGATTTTTTCTGAAGTAAGTTGAGTAAGACTGAATCCGTGTTTATCTGCTGTCATAATAATATCTTCTTCTTATGTAAATCTTTTTTTTTTTTTGGAGAAGGGGGAGACAAAAAAAAAAAAAAAGTGAAAAAGAAAGTTGAAAACTAAGAATTGCGTTTGTGTGCGTGCTTTTTCAACTAATGATGCCATTATAAACCTTAAAAATGGATCGAATTTTATCCGAATTCCCCGATCTGTTTTTGTTAGTCAAACCATCGCGAGAATTTCCATGCGATCACATCATTTCTTTAATTCAGCTAATCTCATCTTTTACATAATATATATGATAGTTTGATTATTTGAAAATAGCAATAGTTTTATATTTTTTATTGATCATGAGTTCAACAGCTCAATGATTATTTCAAAGAACTTGGTAGAACTTCTTTTTTTTTTCAAAAAGTAAAATTCAACTTTTATATTTTATATTGTCATCATTCGCACACACATACACATACAGATAAACGTTTTTTCATGATTGCTACTGCTACTTGTATATATACGTACATAAAAAAGGTGGGTTTTTTTCAGAAACAAAAATTGGATAATAGAGGATTGTTGAAAATGTGATATACAACATAAGAAAAGCCCATCTGTCTAAGCTTCAAATCAAAATAAAAAATGTCGGAAGCTACTGCCCACGACGAAAAAAAAATAGATTATCATAATCAGATATTCTTTTTTACGATTGGGTAGTGAGTTTTCTTTTCTTATAAAAAGAATTAATTATTGGGTGTTTCTTTATCATTATTAATATTTAATAATACTACTCTGAAGAAGATTTAATTCTACTGAATCACACGGAACGAAACAGAAAGAGTTCTTTCTACTTAAAAAAGAGAGCGAGGAAGGGTCATAAGTAATATATATAACCATAATCATACTGATATAATAAAAATAATAATGAAGTAATCAATTAAAAGAAAAAAATGTATACGTATTAAATCACATTCAGCAGACCATGAATACTTAATGTATGTTCACAGCGAAAAATAAGAATAACTCTTTCGTATCTAATTGAAAACACCCAAATAAGGAAAAATAAATCTTAATTAATTCTTGTCACAAGTTTGAAAAGTGAAGTGCCTGATCCGTGACCTATTCAAGAATATAGGACAACATTCCTCCTATTCTTTCTATACTTCAGCTCTTGAAATGTAGTTTTCTGTCACCCATTTAGAAGGAAAAGTCTATAAGTACTCTCCATAGAGATGAAATCCCTTATCCTACAAAATCGCAAAAGTTGATTTGAATAATATAAATCGAATGGTGATGTTTTTCGTCGTCAGGTAAAAACTTATTCGACAAAATGGTTCCATCTTTATAGAATTTAAATATGTTATATTCAACTTATTATTACGTATCTAGTTTTCATCAATCAATTTGTCAATAATTTTCTTCTAACAAGTTATTGTTATAGTTATTATTACTGTTATTAGCTTTGCGTCATAATCCTATAGATGGGACAATAGTAGTATATTTACACAACGGTATATCTATAATCACTTGTATTTGAAATGGTTATTGCATGAATGTAATGCTATTCTATTATTATTGTATTATTTTTAGCGTTTCATATAAAAAATAATTATTTTTGGAACCTGTTTGTTAGACAAAGTATATCTATTATTATTATTATTATTATTAGGAAAAAATCCCTCTGTCTTTTACCTATTTTGTTGTTAATAAAAATAAAAAGAAGAAAAGATTCTTTGGAAAAAGAAGTTTTTTATTGTTTGTTTGTCCACAAAAAAAAAACTTTTGCTCTCGTCAGTTTATATTTTATCCGAAGCTAAATAACTTTTTTTTTTTGAACACCCAAAAGTTTTTACGTGATTGACTTTAAGCTCGTATTGACCCAATATTACTAATAATCAAGTAATAATAAGATTTAATGTATTTAATAATCATCCTATTTTATTATTATTATAAAACATTGAAAAAAAAAAAGAAAAGGAGGTTTCCAAAAAAAAAAAAAAAAAAAAAAAAAAGCAAGATTAAATGAAGTTATTTATATACCTAAGCCACCCATTTTCTTCAAAATTATAAATTGAATGTTTGATTGTGCAGTTTATTTCTCTTTTTGTTGTCTTTTTTCTTCTTTTTTTTTTCTTTCTTCAATCCATCTTAAGTTTTTCTTCAATCGAAATAATTAATTAAGAAAAATGTCTGGATTCAACATTGCCACTCCTTCTATGGCTACACCTGCCGTTCAAACACCTTCTGTTCCTACTCCTTTACAACAACCTACTACACCTTTCGCTTTACCTTCAACACCTGCACCTGCTGATGCTCCAACTCCTAGTCAAAATAATAATCAAAACCCTTATGCTGTAGCTGGCATCACTCCCATTTTACAGTAAGTAAAATTTAAACTAAATAGACACTAGTATAATGCTTGATTTATTTAATAATAATAATCAAAACGAAAAAAAAATATATATAAATTCATATATGTATATATAAATTATACAATGGCTTTCGTTTTCTTTTAATTTTTTTTTTTATTTTTGCTTACATAAATTAAAACTTTTTTTTTCTTTTATAAAAAAAAAGAAACATTGTGGCCACTGTGAATCTGGATTGTCGTTTGGATCTGAAAACTATTGCTTTACATGCTCGTAATGCCGAATACAATCCAAAGGTTAGAGGAAAAAAGAAAAGGAAGAGTGGTATTAAAAAAAAGCAAATGATACTCGATGATGATAAATGAAAAAGGATAACTGGGGATGGGGGGAAAAGATCAAATAGTATTGTCTTTTTAAGTGAATTTCATTACATATATCTAAATGTATATATATATATATATATTGGTATGGTAATTTTTAGCGTTTCGCAGCAGTGATTATGCGTATTCGTGAACCAAAAACGACTGCTTTAATCTTTGCATCAGGCAAGATGGTGGTAACGGGAGCAAAATCAGAGGATGATTCCAAATTAGCAGCACGTAAATATGCACGTATTGTTCAAAAGTTGGGTTTCCCAAGTAAATTTACTGATTTCAAGATTCAGAATATTGTTGGTTCGTGTGATGTACGATTCCCAATTCGATTGGAAGGTTTGGCTTATTCTCACGGACACTTTAGTTCTGTAAGTTTTGTTGCATGTTATGTACATTGATTGTCATTGTTGGGATGATATATATATATATATATGGGTGGGGGAAGGAATTTGTGTGATTATGAAGATGTGTATATGTTATATCATGATAATGACGACGATTGATTATTGACAATAATGATAAAAACTGACATGAATATATACACATACACACATACATACACACATGCATATATATATATATATATATATATGTATATACAATTCTTCTTCTTAGTATGAACCTGAATTGTTCCCTGGTTTAATCTATCGTATGGTCAAACCAAAAATTGTCTTATTAATTTTCGTATCTGGTAAGATTGTACTTACTGGTGCTAAAGTACGTGAAGAAATTTATCAAGCCTTTCAAGCTATATACCCTGTACTTCTCGAATTCCGAAAACCTTAAAAGTACATATTTACTACGTCGACTACTACTACGATACATGCATATTCAAAAAAAAATTCAACAACAACAACATCAGTCATCTTATCTCTTTTTTTTTATATTTTGCAATAATTAATTAATTAATTAATTCAAAAAGAAAGTAAGAAAAAAATAAGAAAGTAAAAAAAAAAACCACCCAATTTTTTTTATTCAAAAACAACAACAAACAACACATCACACATCAAACGAAAAGTCAATGAATTCCCGAATTTGTAATATATAATACAGCTTAACTTCCCTCCTTTGTCACTCATCTTTATCTTCATTTTACATATCCTTCTATCCTTTTCTTCTTTTTTTTAAAAAAAACTAGCATATCAATAATGAGAAAAAAAATTCGACAGCATTTAAAAGGAAAAAAAAAGAAAATAATAATAATAATAATAATGATTACCAAAAAAAAAAGTACATAATTAACAACTAATTTGCACATAGTAACAATAAAAAATGATTATAAATATACAAATAATGAAATTAACAGTTCAATTTGTTGCTATGAGGGGTTTTATGTGTGAGTGAGAGAGACAAGAATAACTCAAAAAAAAACAGACTAGTATATGTGCACAGACCAACAAAATGAGTCATCGTGTGCCAACTTGGATCATAACACGTATTTAAACATTTTTACAAAAAAGCAAGGTAAATAAATAAACAGTATGGTATCTTGGCTGTTATGTAAATCCTTGGCATACAAAAAGAAATGAGGGTTTCTTGTGTCACCATCTATAAACCCCCTTTCTCTTTGTAAGTATACTCTCTTTTTTTTTTTACTTTGTATAAATTACACAGAGCATGTCTTTAGTGGAAGACCCAAAAAAAAATGATGGCGTCAGATTTTCTTCATAATTTAAGCAGTCTCTTTTTTTTTGTCGTATTTTAAACTGTGTAGCTTGGCGCAGCAAAGTTAACGTAACACCTTTTTTCCTCTTCCCTCTTTTTTTTTTATTTTTTTTTTTTATAAGTACGAACGCTAACAAAGACGAAACGTATTTATAAAAGGAGGACGAAAAAAAAATATATATAAAAATAATACATACACATTCAACTGTTTAGAGAAGAACATAAATAGCAATAGTTTATTTTACATGTGTATGTCTTTTTCTTTTATTATTTTATTATTGGGTTAATAATAAAAAAAAGTAACATATATGAAACCACCTCCTACTTCGTATATTATTTTATATACGTGTCGAAATACTATATAAAATGAAGGCACCTAACAAAAAAGCATCAACGACGGCAACAACTATACGACAACGACGACGACGACCTTCTTCTAATAATGCTTATAACTATTTACCACCATCTCCACCTCTAAGTGCATCAACAAGAACAAGAACTGATGATAATGATGATGCTGGAGACGATGGAGACGATGGAGACGATGAAGAGGAAGAAATAGAGGTGGATAATACTTTGCAAGCCATGGCAACTTTTTTGTTCAATACCCAGGTAACAAATAATACTACTCATAATCCGCAGCAACATCAAGACGTTTCTATAACAACCAGAAGAACAACGACAACAACAAGAAATATGAACTCCACAGCTGATACCAATACAAGGATGGTGAATACAAGGATTTCGGCATCACCTTCCGATGTCCATCCAGAACAAGAGGATTTTGAACTTTTTTCATCACAAGATACCATTTTAATGTCTTCTTCCCCTCCGAGTGCTGATTTTTTTAGATCGTTGGAAGACGATTCTTAAAAAAAAAAGAAAAACTCCTTTTTTTTCCATATTATCTTCATATACCACTTTTTTTTTTAGCAAAAAAAAAAAAACCTTTTCTTCTCTTCTCAAATTGCTATTTGTTTTTTTTTTTGTTCAGTATATATTTCATTTTTTCATGTTCTAGTTTCCTTTTTTATTTTTGCATTTCATATTTATGTCCCTTTCTTTATATCATTCATCCATTTCATATACAAAAAAATAATATCTACGTATCCATATATAAACCCAAAAGAAAAAAAAAAGTTTTTGAAAACCTTTTCCCCTTTTTCCACATAAACAAACAAACATACAGAAGGAAAAAAAAAAGTTTTTTTTTCTTTCTACATATAAATATTTAATACTTTTTCATTTTATTGTAGTAATATGCTTATGAATATTCTTTAAGATCGAACACACATTTTCTCTTTCTTTAAATATACAAACAAATATATAGATTTTATTTATTACATTATTCGCTTATATATTATATTTGATCTGTCAAAATAAATATAGATAATTGAAACAATTATAGTATTTTGGATTTATAATGGTTGTTAAGTATTATTATTGATTTGAGATCGGTCATCAATCAATGGACAGCAACAAACAATAAGGGGGGCAAAGACATAAAAGAAGTGTATATATACGTCCCTAGAAACAAAAAGTTGGGGGGGGGGTGTTTTAAGAAGAAAGGTTGGGGGGTGAATTAAACAGCAGGGTTTTTTTTTATTAGTTTTTTTCATATGCGAAGCGGCTAAAAAAAAATCAATTTGCATATCTCCTTTTTTTTTTTTTTTTTTTTGGCTTTTTTTTTCTTGTTCTTTATGTTTATATGGGTAGACAATATAAAAACGATTACAAAAACGATTATTTGATCGCACAACTTTTGGTGCTATTCCCTGGTGGAGGTAAAAAAAAAAAAAGACCACTCACACAAGTTATTATTATTTATAAAAATAAAAATAGTTTTTATCTACAAAAATAAACCCTATTGTATGATATTTTATTTATTCTAATTATTTATTATTATTATTATTATATATTAAAAAAGACCTGGGTTATTTTCGTTCTTGTCTTGGATATTATGAAACTGCGCCTGTTGAACGCATTGCAGAGAAAATATTTAATAATGGTGGACACTATCCACGATTAATAACAAATGACAATAGTAATGGAGACAATATCATTCATAATAGAACACAACAATTAAATCAAGCGTTACGATTATTGGCTACTGAATTCTTTCCAGATTGTAATGTCACCTATATACGGGAAAAATTATTAAAATATGAACATAGTTATGTTGAACAAGTAGCCAATGAATTATTACAGGAAAAAGCATATCCTGAAAGGTTAGAGTATGGGAAACTGGATCGTTCCGATTTAATTAAAAGTGATACATATCGTATCCATGCAGAAGCTCAGCTTGCTATTGATTATCCACAGGTAAATTTATTATTAGTATTATCATTGTATAGTATGGGAATAAGTGGGACAAAGGATACAGAGAGAAAAGGCTGGGCAAATTACTATATATATATATACATCACTCAAGTGGATCAATTTGATAGGTCTGGAAATCTTCCATACGAGCTGTCTTGGCAGAAAATAATTGGGATTATGTAAAGAGCTATGATCAATTACAAGATATGGGATCAGGTGGTTTTTGGACAACCATACGCAATTTTTTTCGTCATTGGTCTTTTCCTTCTACTTCTTCGTCAACATCATTATCCATTATACCGTCTGCATCCTCCTCATCACCATCCAAAATATTTAACAACAATCATAATAAAAGCGACAACAACAAAGACGATGATAATAAAGAATTTGAGCACGATTTACAAATTATCCGACGTCGTGCATTAGATATACAATCCAAAGAGGATGCCAAGATCGCCTTAGAGATCAACGAACATGAATATGATGAATTAATAACATGTCAATGTTGTTATGGTGATTATGTGATTGAACAATTAACTTTTTGCAGTGAAGGCACTCATGTATTTTGTCATGAATGTATTCAACATTATATATCAGAAGGATTGTTTGGTCAAGGGTCATTACGTGGCGCGGCTCGTATCCCTTGTATTTCCATGGAAAATGATTGTGATGGATGTTTTCAGCATGATATATTGGAAAATATTGTTTTGAGCCAAGACATTTGGTCTGCTTATCAAAAATCGATATTTGAAGAAAATTTACGACATTCTAAAATCGCGCGATGTTCAGCTTGTGGTTATTGTGAATTGGACGAATCGACACTACCCTTGGATACGGCTTTGCAACGTCTTAACATCATTATGATGGGGGCTCGTTGGATAATGGTATTATTCTTATTATATATTGTTATGACATTATTATTGTACAAAAAAGAAAACAACGATTCTTCGTTTGTTGTAGTAGCCTTATTGTTACTTGTATATAATCCTTTGATGTTTATAATTGTATTTACTATGGTGCTTATGTTAAATACTCGTTTTGGGCAGTGGAATTTGAAAGAAGATATCGAAACAGTTTACGATCGAATCGCTTGTGCTCGTCGTGGGTCCATTTTCCAATGCCGGAATCCGGAGTGTCGTCGACTTACTTGTGTCTTGTGCCAACATATTGTACGAGGGTTACACAAATGTTGGGAAAAAGAACAAGATGGTTTAAGACTTTATGTTGAAAAGGTAAAAATAAACTTTTTTGATATCGAGCATACCCTCTCACGCGCTATAAAATATCCCTATTTGTAACCATTAAATCCAATTTTCCATATATAGGCCATGGCCGATGCCGTCAAACGTACTGTAAGTAGTTAATTTTATTAAAATAATGACAAAGTGAGGAAAAAAAAAGGGGGGGGACGTATGATATTACACATACATAGAAATATACATATAGCACGTAGCTTGTACATGCATTATTTGTTTCACACACTTTTTTTTTTCTTTTAATTTTATTTCATTAATAGTGTCCTGTATGTGGATTATCATTTCAAAAAGAAGATGGATGTAATAAGATTGTATGCCGTTGTGGTAAGTATTTTGACTTTCTCTTATCGCCATACTCCAACAGAAGCTAACTCCCCCTTCTAACCCCCCTTTAACAATAGGGTATACCATGTGTTATGTTTGTCGAAAAGATATTCGAAAAGGTAAAATGAAAAGACATATTTTTTTCCGGGAGACAAGGAGGGGCCATTTCGTCGGGAAATCATCTTTAAATAATAATCTATACTATATATCAAAATAGAATCCTACGCGCATTTCTGTGATCATTTCCGAGATATGCCAGGTGCTCCATGCGATCGATGTAAAAAATGTGATTTATACAAAACCGATCCAGAAGATGAAGCAGTCACTAGAGCAGCTAATAAGGCTCGACGAGAATATCTTCGAGCACATCCAGAAGTAGCTGCATCACAACCCAATCATGTTATAATTGGTCCAATATCCACTTTTGAAAAACTGAGTAAGTAGTTATATATTTTCAGTATACATTTGAAAACAAGAAGAGATGTACGAGATAGTGATATACTGATTTATATGCAATTAAAAAAAACTAATTGTATTTTCATAGACGATTGGGGACATGAATCCATGTTATGGGTTTTACAACAAGCATTGGACTTTATTGTGTAAATACAAATATATTATTTTTAACTTATTATTACTATTATTATACTATAATTATCATCATTATCATTATCATTTAATTTATTATATATTGTTCCTAATAACGATATTAAAGATAACATTATTCTCATTTTCATTTTCATATCCGCTTGATCTATCCATTTTCTACGTACATAATATATACGTATGTTTGATATTTTTTACTGTTTTGGGATGTAACTTATTATTATAGACTATGAGGGAAAGAGGGGAAGAGAAAGACATAATATTTGCTAACAAGAGCTTATACATGATTCTTCTTGTTAATGTCTATTTTGAAGTTGATACATAGAGAGAGGGGTAAAGAAGCATTGAAAAACAATGCTTCTACTATTTACTATAGTTTTTTCTATACTTTAACCAAGATAGCCGGGCACGATAATCATACTCCAACAACAAGAGTATGGCTTCTAAGAAAAATACAGCTTACTCGTGCTTGCAGCGAAATACAGTATAATACAGAGAAGCCCCGTTAATTTCATCCATGTTTAATTTCAACCCCCGTTAATTTACTGGTTTTTGCCAGGAATAGTTGCAAAACATAGTATCAACTTTCACATCCCCTCTATTTTCACTTTCACAATGATTTTGAAGGCTTGAAATTAAGCGATCTTCCAACACATGACTTGAGAAAGGCTCTTATTAGTTTTCTGCGATAAAGAAGCTACACAAAGTAGCTTGTTTCAAAGACAGCAACTGTCCGAATCTAGTTGAGAACCAAAGGGACTATGATAGCTCTACTTCAGTACCGACATTGATTGTATTTATGGTCCTCACATACTTTTTCTTTAGTGATTACTCTTGCTATATAATATGAACCATATTACACGGCCACTTATATATATATATTGCTTTATTTATTATTAATTTTTTCTGTCAAACTTTTTACCCGTATTTGCTTCCAACATGGTGCCTCGATAATTTCATTCCACCGTTAATTTCACAAAATAGCCAGGAGTGAAGTATATGAAATTAACGGGGCTCTTCTGTAATAAACCACATTCAGTAATCTAGTATATAACACAGGAATACAGACACTTAAAACAATATAATAAACTTATAAGTACGTATAAATTGTAGAAATTCGATATAACAATAGCCCCCATGAGATCGAAAGAGGTTTGTTGGATTATCACTATAGCGAATTAATGATCTATTATGGTGGTCGGATAAAATATTGTCCCACTAATAAATCACCAGGAAGAGGATTCATTGCATATCAATAACAGCCCAAAAGGTACGGACATCCATTGTATATAGCAATACGAAAGACATAAAATTAATGTTGTATCAACTCCTTATATTATTGAAATAACAAACAAGCTACAATTGTTATAAAAAAAACATAGAACAAAAGCTACTAAACATTTGTAGATGACATTGAAAATTTGAATTAATAAAGCTGCTGGAGATAGTTATTGAGCAATTTTACTTTTGTAAGAATGATATGATGTATTTATGTCGAGAAAGTAAAAAGGAAAAAAAAAGACTATAAAATTAAATATAAAGACAACACTTATTATTATGATAGTTATTTGAAATAACATCAGCACTATTAATCAAAGAAAACAGGAAACGTATAGAAAAAGTGTAATGAAAAGAAAGAGGCAGAGTTTTCAATTAAAAGATACCGTAGTTTTTCCACTGTCTCTTTAACTACGTATTCAAAAGCAAAAGTTTCTTTATATTTTATTCTTTGTTCTACTATACCTGACCATTTTAGAAGTAGATATAGTTTAATTATCATATTCAAATAGAACTACTAGCTATTATTCTACTTTATTTGCTTAAGTTATGTTGTTAATTTGGTAATTCTAACCTCTATCTAACATATAAAAGGTCAATACGTACGTAACATCAACAACTCAAAAACAATCATTTCAAAATTACGATACATTGAAGCGTTCAATGTGTGATTTGAAATACTTCGTATAAATGTATAAAATAAAGAAGAAATAATATACTATGTAATTGTATTTGAATAATAAATTGTATGAAATGGAATATAAATATGATTGTGGGAGTTCTTATATCCAGGAATATTACGTCTGAATCCACAAAAGAGAAATCTTATAATGAGTTTAAGAGGCTTTATGTTCAAAGAAAACTATTGTCAGGTCAATTATTTAATTGTTAAAAGACTAAAAGATTTAAAGGTAAAAATAGAACTAAAGAACGGAATTTTATTTGAAATAATTTAGGGGTATTTATACTAATTGCTTCGTCGTAAAAGTGCCGTAGCTTCGACATAAATGTGTCATTGCTTCGACATAAATGTGTCTTTGCTTCGTCACAAATGTGTCGCAGCATGCTCCAATAATATCACGTAATTTGGTACTTTGTGATACCTTTATCGGTGATATAAATAATAATAATAATAATAATAATGATGAGGGTAATTTTGTTGATATAAAAATGTCTTTAATTTTTATACGTCACAACATATAATGATAAAAATAAAAAGAGTGAATATTGTTTTATTCATTTGGCAACAATGGTAAAAAAATATTTTTATCATATGGAAAAAGGAAAAAAAAAAGCAATATGCGAAAAAAGGTAAAATGATAGAAACTAATGAGATAGTACTGTATTTTTATGGTACATATCTAGAGCTTAAGAATTTTCTTCTTAATAATAACAAGTGTCAAGACAATCTTCACGATCTCGGCGGCCCCAGCTAGGGTGACTGTAACATTCTTCACAGCAACTTTGTTTTTCTTTGTCTGAATCGGCACAGTCGTTGGTATCTTCGACCAGTCTTTTTCTACCAAGTCCTCGTGGAGCGGTATTTACAGATCCTTGGATCGCGCCTCCTTGCTGATCAACGGGAGTGGTCGCAAAAGTAGAAGAAATGGAGAGAAGAGCCAACCCAGCAACTAAAGTAATAGAAATAAAGCTACGCATAATAACAGTGGTATACTACTAGTAAACTGGAAAAAAAAAGTATAGAAGTAATAAAGAATGAAAATTGAGAGAAGAAAAAAGTGGTTGTTTAAATAATAATTTTCTTATATGTAACATGGTTTTTTTTCTATATAACATGTTTATATAAATAAAGTTGGTAGTCAGTTTAGGGGAATTTTGGAATGCCTCCTGAATACAATTTATTATTCACTGTTTCGGTCCTTGGCTCTAGTGTATAATAACAACACAGAAGGAAATTGTAAAAGCAGTAAAATTTCTGTAAAACCTGGCGTAATAACAGATCATCATGCATTATGCATAGATCCTTATTCACCGGCGAAAACTACTCCTTCCTTGTAAAAATAGCAATATTAAATAAAACAGGTTATATGTCAGCCACTCCCTTTTTTTTTGTTGGTAAACTATTCACCTCGCAACTATCTTTATAACTATATAATGGAAATAAAGCAAATTGTGCATGTTGAAAATTTGATATACTAATAGTATGCTAGTGGGTTAAAGTATAAAAATTATAAGAATAATTTATTTATATGATACTATCAGAAGATATAAATAAAACGAGATACATAATGTATTAAAAACAATTCATATGTCTGTTGAAGTAAATCTATGTATATAATTTCAATTTGAAAATATACAATATTTTACTGAAATAAAAGGAGTCAGATGTGCGCAGTATGGGGGCAAAAGCATATTTCTTAGATTACGTCACAGCGTACTATGTATCTATTCACCTACAATAAATGTATTCTTTACAATAAGATTTCTTAGAAACGTTTTTGCTAATTGCAATCAACGGACATTTTATATCACAAGCATGGGTGTATATCATTCTAAGATCTAACAAAAATATGATTTCTCATCTACTACGTAGTACAAATTGGCACTTATGTAGGTGTAAGATTTTAAATGTGAGTTACCATATTCATTATTTTATAGACTAGTGAAAAAGAAAACGAGAGTTTAATCTATATTATATGTATATAACTTCTCTAATGTTCAAGGGGGTCAAGACTGATTGCTTCTAAAAATATCTGTATACAAAATTACCAGCAAAGGTAACGTGTATCTCCCTCTTCTGTAGATTACGTTGGGAACCGCGAAAATAATAATATTCTGTAATTGTATTACGTTTTCAAAGTCACTATAATAATAATAGCAAGCAAAAGACTTTATTCGAATAAATTCTCTAAATCACATGTTGAAAAAATATATAGAAAAGAAAAGGGAGAAAATTATATTATTTTAGGCTACGTATAACTTCATTTCACTACAATATATTCAGCAATTCGTTTAATGTTTAATATGCAACCTTTTTTTCATTATTGCTTATTGGCATCTGGATATAATTATTATGTATGAGTAATATGAGAGAAATAAAAATATTACCGATTAGTTATTGTAAAGAAACAATATTTTCCAATCACGTTGGATTTTCTGGTCACCCTCAACGAAAACAGATAGCATTATTTAAATGTACTGGAAAATTACGGAAGAAGATTATAATCAGGTGACGGTTAGAGAGAAACGAGTGTAAAAAATGTATATACTATTAATGGTTTATTAGTAACGAAAAATATAGAAGTGTACGTATTAATACTATAAAAGAACAAAATTACGAATACGTAGGATTAGTAATTGTTACATGGTCCTTTTATTTCTTACGTAAAATACGTACGTATGTATTAATAAGAATTGCTTTTGAACAGGAGTACGTATTGCCACCATTTTAGTACAAACAATATTTTTTATTGTAGAATAAAAGCAGTTTATATACTTATAATATGATAGCTTTATTTTTTTCCTGGTAAAATACAATTGATCTCTTTAGATTATAAATATAGTCTGGCAGATTTAATAGGTTTCAGTGTGACAACTTGGAACCAAGAACAACGGGTCCAAATAATAGAAAACATCTTTTAGATGGGTAAATTTTTATTTTAAACAAATACATTTGATGTGATAAAAATAGGTTATCGTATTGACTGTTTTGGTAGAAGAAGTTACATTATAGGATTTTTTAAAAATCATTTTTAAAATTACGTACGTGTAGTAAAAATCATTCAATACTAAAAGGTTGTGTCCAAAAATATTGTCGTAAATTAAACGATTTATTGTAAATAATTCGGATAATATCACTTTGTCTTATCTTCTACATCTCAAGGCCCACGGGATTGACGGAAAGCCGCTATTTTAAATCTATTAATAAGCAAATAATGTATAACTTGATAATATCAAAAGCTGGGCAATTATGTAAAAACAAACAGTAGATGCAAATTTTCGACAGCAGTGATAAACTGTCGAATGCGCCACATTATTACCGAAAAATAAGCGGAAATTTGATTCAAACAGTACATTGTGTTTAAAACAGACAATTTAAGGACAGAACCTCGTGCGACAAAAACTAAAACTCTTTTTTAATGTAAGTTAAAAAAAACCACTAAAGAAAACAATTTTATTCTTACAGCACTCCCATGCAAAATAGAAATATTACAAAGTATGTTTAACAATTGGCTTAAAGAATTTTTAATCAAATAAAGCAAGTGGTTCCCAACTAGTAGAGCATCAAGAGCGACGATGAGAAAACGAAAAAAATAATTAAAGCATCCTTATATATAAACTAGGAGTTAGTAGTAGAGTAGTATAGTTCATATTAAGAGTATAAAAAAAACTAGTTATTTCATTGTAAATGCAGCACTTTTCAACAGCTTTATACCATATATCACAATAGCAAAAACAAAGCATTTTCACACATCATAATATTCTTGATTCACGCTACTAACTGTTACGTACCAGGGTTCTTTGTGATATTGTTGCTTGGTTGGATTATACCTATACCAGCGAAATCATATATAATCAATATATGGTCACACACAGAATCCGAATGCATGGCAGTTTCATTGATGTGTTCGAAGTCGAGTTTGTTCTATTTTTTTTCGATGCTATATTAAACAGGATACTTGTAAATGCTGCTTATTTTTATATCAACAAAAGGTATATCAGGATCCGTTCTTATACTCTACAATATATTTTACGCCTTCTATAAAAAACAGTAGATGGTTTTCTTATTTGCAGTTCACAATCAAACCGAAAAATAAAGTTGCTTCTGTCCCACAGCTATTTTACAAAAAATTGGTGGCTGTGCATATAACAATCAAGCAAAAGGCGAAGGCTATAATGTCGTTTCAATATCATATGGAAAAAATGGCTGACATCGTTTTGTGTGTCTAAATTCTATAGTAATAGTTAATATGTTTTGTCAAAAATATTAAGATTATCTACCTGTTGCTATCTATCCTTTTACAACAAACCCTTTTTGGGGTGATATTCAATAATAACCATCAAAAACAAAACAAAAAGAGTTACTTTAAACCTGTTGCAAAAGTAAAAAAGAATTAGTCTTTTACCACACTTGTGATACCGCCATTATACTATTGCTCATTTGCATCGTTTACCCTCTTCTCTCAATTTCTTCTTATAACTTCACTAAATATAACAGTGCGAAAATAACAAAAAGAAGAAAGAGGTACTAATAATGATAATAAGTGTAAAAATACCAAAACAGGAAATACAATAACTTTTTAGTCAGTTCTTTCCAAAACTGGACTTATAACATATACCTAAGAGCGGGCGAAAGAGAGTAAAAAAGGTCAACAACAAAAAAAATTCGTCATATCGCGTTCAAGTTTGCAAATTATTTTTTTTAGTATATGTGTATGTCTGATATTAACCACAAACGATATTAATTTGGAAACAAACAGGATTGCCAGATTTTTGGTTCTAACCCAACTGACATAATAATGATAATAATGAAAGAGAGTGATGGACGATTTTTATTGATAAGCACGCAATGTTTCGTGTTTTTCATGTAAAACACATGAATTCAAAACAATAGTAATAATAGTACTTTATTGTTGTTTCCTATCTCTGTAACGACCAACAAACCCCCTTAATTCCAAATTTTCTGTATACACCCCTCTTTAATATCCTACGGAATATACCATTTTTGTGTTTATTATCATACAATAGCATTGTTATGCTTATTATGATATTATTATGAGGAAAAAATGGTTGAATCATCACATGAATAAAAGGAAGAGCGAAGAATATAGACGAAAAATTACGCAGCATAAGCCATTTTTCTATTATTAATCAGACTTTATTATGAATGTTTTGATATAACAAGTTAACGAAAAAAAAATATTTTTAGTGCAGGAAGAAGAAAAAGTTTATTAAATTATACAGCAGATCACCCAACCGCTCATCGACACCATGTTGTAGCAAATAAATCGTTCATTAAACTTTCACACGCACGGGCTGGTAAAAAAAAAGACAGTGATTTGTTCTCATCATATATATACGTAACGCTAAATATGATAAGAAGATATTAAAAATTTAATGATTATATCAAAAACGGTTGTCAACGTGACGACACTAACTTCTTTTTACTTTTCGGGGTTTTTTCAAAAGTTGATTACTTATGGCAAAACAAACAAAAAGAAGAAACTATACAACCAAAAAAAGCAACACAAACAAAAAGGATATACCATATTTAAGCAATTGGAATTCATGCCCATACAACTCAAATCCTTTGTGTAACGTTAGAACGCAATCGAGTGGCATAATAACGTCATTAATGGCGCAATTATAGGTCTATGTGTAGTATTTTTTGCCCCGCTCCAACCAAAATTTACCTTTCTTTCTCCCCCCTTTTTTTCTTTTCTTCCCAGGCCCATCAACTAGCAAATACTCCAACACAAAGTATGATCGTCCCTGCATTCTACATAAAAATAAATCACTTTCTTTCTTCTCTTTTTAGCCCCTAATATTTTCCCTTCTCCACCCCCCACCATTTGCTTAAAAAACATTCTCTTTTTTTTTCATTCAGTTGGCATATAAAAGGGTCTCCTTTTTTTGCAACATATTATGAATCTCTCTTCTACTTCTCAACCAGATCCATCCAGTAATATTGTTACTTCACCTGTTTCACCTATACCTACCAACATGAGTTTAATATCGTCAACACCACATCATCATCATCATCAACATCAACAGCAACAACAGCATCACCATCATCAATACAATTATCCGTCTCTACCTACAAGCCCACCGCCTACATCATCTGGAGATAATAATCCACCCATCTTACCACCTATATCTGCATTTCCACAATTATTACCAAAAGTCGTCGATACAAATCGTTCCAGCTTAAATCGACGTACAAGTACTGGTAGTGCGGGTGGTGGTTCATGGACCACTTCTCATGATCATACATCCGATGCAATCTTAGCAGAAAAAAGGCGCAGAAATGCAGGCGCATCAAGTCGATTTCGAGAACGACGAAAACAACGAGAAAAAGAATTACAAGAGCGAGTTGTAATAGTGGAGCAACGAGTACAGCAACTATCAAGTGCTTTAAGACAATATAATCCAAAACACCCATTAATTGAATCTGCAAATTCATCCAACACGCCACAACAAGATTTAAATGATCGGGTGTCGCAATTGGAATCCCTGATGATGAGGTTTCGAGAAGAAAAAGAATCCGATACTAGAAAATTGGATGCGTTGGAAAAGGAAAATGCATATTTAAAATCATTGCTCAACCCACATCCTGTTCATCATGCTGCTCTTATCGCAACATCAGCAACAACTGTTTCTCCGATTCCTCATCATCACCTTCCTTCCTCTCCGCCACCAAATGTTATCGCTACAACAACTACTTCGTCTTCTTCTTTATCACCATCATCTCCACCGCTGTCTTCTTCAGCCACGTCCACAGCTGTACCGATAACAGTAACAGCATCAACAGCTGTAGTAACAGATAGGACTACTACGTCGCCACCGCAGCCTCCTACATCATAATAATACTTTCTCACTCTCCTTTTTTTTACTACTTTATATACCCCCCAATGAACAAACCCAAACCTGAACTTATTCTTTTTTCAGAGTAAGAACATGGCAAAAATATAAACATACTATAATATATACACAATGAAACATCGAAACGAAATAATAAACTATATATGTATCTATGTGGATCAGTGCTATATAGATATATATATATATATATATATCCGAAAGTTATTTTTTTTTTAAAAAAAAATTGTATGTAGAATGATGAAAGAAACAAAATAAACAAAGGGTCGGCCCTTTAGCTAAAAAACAAAAGAAAGAAAAGAAAGCATAAAAATATAAATTGTGTTTTTTGTGTGTTTTGTGTGGAAGTATGTGCTCAAATGAAATAAAAAAATGTGCAAAAGAAAAGAAAACAGTGCGTGTGTTGTGTGTGTGGCTATATACTCTTGTGTGTATGTATTGTACGTGCATGAAGAAAGAAAAAAAACCATGATAATATATATATATACATATATATATGTATGCGTGAGTGTGCAGTCTTACAAAAGAAAAAAAATGGAATGCATGAAATAATAATAATAATAAAGGAAAAGTATGTGGGATCTTTTTTTTTTTGTTGTAGTTGTCGTTTATGTTGTGTGAATGATGTGAGGGAGGGGGAATGTTTATTGAGGGTATTTTTGTTGTTGTGGTGGTGGCACTTGGTGCATTGCAAAAGGATATCTTGTATACGCTGAAAAATCAAAATAAAGATGGTGATTGTGCTTTTTTTTGTTTGCTACTGGGCTATGTGGTTGAAAATTATATATATTGTTGCCATTTTTTTTTGTTGAATGTTGTGCAGTTTATCTTACATTGCTGTTGTAGTTGCTATGATATTATTATTTTCTGCTACTGTCGTTGTCGTTGTTGTCGACATGGATACGGAAGTTGCAGTAGATGATATTTCATTTTCACCTTGCTGTTGATCAATACTTGTACGAGGTTGACCCTCCTGTTGAGGCAGCGCAGGTGACGGTGGTGTATTATTAATCAATGGGGATGACGATGGGTTATTGGTAGTATTTGTTGTTGTAACTGCTTGCACAGCTGCTGCTGCTGCAGCCAAGTACTTCGCATGGAAAGCAGCTGCCATTTCAGGGTTCATTGCAAATGACGGGGGAACGAGACCTGGCAAGGCACCCAAACTGGCACCTGGATTAGAATCACCCATGACCATGTTAATTTCTTCCATTAACCGCTTATATCCTTGGACATGCTGTAATTTTAACTTGACCAACACATGTTTAATACGTTCAGCAATACGTTGTCGTTCCCTTAGCTCAACATAAGAACTGGAGAGAATTTTTTGAACTAAATTAACGCCATGGACTTGGTCTTTGAGAACTTCATCAATTACATTCATATTATGATTGTTGCTTGAATGGTTATGGGTATTGCTATTATTAAATACTAAAGCATCTAAGATTAAAGCACGAGCATCAGGTTCATGTCGTTGGTTGATTAGTTTTAAAACAGTCAAAGAAGCCAATTTATGAGTACAAAGACGAGCTAAATGGGGCGTCAATCGAGGAGCCAAAACGCGATAACGACCAGAAATTCCAGATGTATCCAACAACCAAATTAATAAAAGAGCACCATTAGCATTGGTGGCTAAAACAAGAGCTTGCTGAATAATCGTGGCAGCTACATATTTCTATATAAAATTGTTTATATGTATGTCAGAAAAAAAAGACAACAAAAATGTCTTTTAAACGTAAACACACATCCTTCCACACCAAGTTGTCCTATAATTGATTACCTGCTGTCTTTTTGTTACATGAGGACTTTCTAATGTAGCACGTACTGCCCTAGCTCCGAATCTTCCTTGTGCAATTTCCCAACAATTATCCACAATCGCATCAAAGATAAACTGATTACGTTCAGGTCCAAGTCCCAGGCAACATTGTACGACATAATTGCCAAATTGATCTAATAAAAGTGCTGGTACATAGGGCTTGATGCTTGCACAAATTCGATTAATCTTATATATATATATATATATTGTTGTCAGTTGCAATATTATATGTTTATAAGATACATGCACAACATAATTATGTCGATTTGACACATCCCAAATAGTAAATTTTCGTACTTACGTGTATAGGAAGTCGGCCAGTATCAATAATTTTTTGAGCAGCCCAAGTTCCATTTTTATGTATACCAATAGAGGCAAGATAAGGTGATACAACATCCAACATTCTTGATTTGGTCACTTCAGAACATCGCTCGAATAATCTTTGAATAACGGTATTTCCGATATGATCTACCATCATTAAACTGTTTTTAGAATAACATGTATACAAAAATCTCAAAAGTTTTGTTTTTCTTTCTGAAGTTGCAGAAATGTATATTAACCACATAACAAACATCCACACATAACATTACTCTACATGTTACAAAAATGAAATAAAGCGAGTATATATATAACTTACCACTACATAATTCTACAAGCTCATCTAAACATTCAAGTGCGATCACTTCCAGTTCTTTGGTAGGTACATAACCTGTATCTAATCTTTTACGAATATCACGTAATCTTCCAATATCAATTTTACGAGCTTGGGCTAGTTCAGGAGCAGCCGGAATATTCGCAAAGTAACTTGATGGCATATGCATTTCTATTTGTTGTTGTTATTTTTTCATTAGTAAAGTGCGAGTGACAGATCTCTTCAATCAAAACAAAAACATAAACATAAAAAATAAACCTAAAAATATCTACTTACCATCAAAGAAGGGGCCATCACTTTCGTCTTCCGTTCCTCCGAGCTCATTCATTAGTATTTGGCGTTCACTTGCAATAGCAGCATAAATATTAGGCGATCCATTTCCCATCATTTCAGCCATCATAAACATCATCATTTGTTGTTGATCTTGATATCCTCCATTATTATTGTTGTTGGGCATCATTCCTGTTGCTGAGGAAGAATTGGTAGGTGACCATCCATTCCCAAAAGGCGCGGGATTTAAATAGTTATTCTCGGTGGATTCTATGGCAGTAGGTGTCATCATGGGATCAAAGTTACTATAGTCATGCCTTGTTGCTGCAGGAGGGGCTATCATTGGAGTCATACCGGTTGAAGTTGGTATCGTTGCGGTTGCTGCTGTCGTTGATGAAGCTGCTGTAGTGGGTAAACTAGGAACTTTAGCAAATCCAATACGAACAGTACCTGTTGCGGGACCTAAAAGTTCTTTGCCTTGTAACATCTTTTTTGCACGAATTGCATCTTCTTGCAATTCAAAGTTTACAAACCCACAATTTTTGTGTGTTAATACTCGAACAGATTCAATCACACCAAATGGGGAAAACAATGAAAATAACATGGAATAAGTAGTTGATGAAGGTATGTTGCCAATCCCTATATATTAGTTTTTAATTTTTTTTTGAGTTATTTTAATTTGTAGATGATGTATATCTGTTTGGGAGATAAAATAAAAAAATATATATATAACTTACACAAAGCTCGTGTTGGACCTTGTGCATTACCAACTAATTCTCCGCTATTACTGTTGTTTGATGCTACTTGTTGCTGCTGTTGAATCGTCGTCGATGTTGTTGTCGTCGTCGATTGGGACGATGGTGGCGGAGGCGGCGGCTGTTGTGGAACGGCGTCAGCTCTTCCGAACCCTACTTTTACGGGTGAATTTCCCAAGCGACCATTCAATGTATGAATCAACTCTTCTTTTGCGCGTAAAGCATCGTCCAAAGTAATGAAATTAATAAAAGCGCATTCACGATCTGGTAATATACGTATTGTATCAATAATACCAAATTGTGAAAAGATACATTGTAAATCATTCATGGTTAACGTAGGATCAATGTTGCCAATCCAGAGTGAACGTGTAGGTTGCTGTTGTTGTTGCTGTTGAATCGTTGTATTACTACTTGATATTGGTGAAGAAGAAGATGAACATTCTTCAATGCCACTTGTTGTTGTTGGCGTATCCTATACAAGGGGGGGAGGAGATTGGTATATATACAAAAAAGTAAGTAAATTAAACCGACATAGGGTCCCATCAGTCTTTTTTTCTTCTTCTTTCTTTCTTTATGCTATTTACCCAATCATCAATCATAAATTCCCCAGTAGTCGGCGTTCCTGAACTTCCTCTTGAAGTGCGATGTTTTTGTCTTGCCATCATTTCCAATAAATCTGCACTACTGTTTGAACTCCGAAGTCGCGTTGTTGCACCTTCTTGAGGACGTCTAACGATTTGTTTCTGATGAGGTTGCCATATAGATCGATGATGTGGTGATAAATAATTAATTGAATTATTTTCAAATGGCGGTCGATTATCTGCAACACTCATACTTATAGCACGTGGCCTTTGTGCTTGAAGTTTGCTAGCAACATCAGTCATCATTAGTCCCTGAGGGTGTGAGGTTGATGCCGGACGCGGATGGTGATGGTGATGAGGAGTAGGATGATCATGATGATTATGTGCTCCTCCTACCCCTGTACCCCTACTATTTGTTGCTGCTGATGAAGAGAGTGTCCAGGGTTCAATATCTGCTGTCCCTTGCTGAGTTGAAGAGGATTGACTATGATTATTATACCAAGTATGTAATGAAGAATAAGAATGACTTGCATGAATCGTATGTCTACGATGATCTCGTTCAACATCATCTAATCCTAATGATGCTAATGTACTTGCAATTGTGTTCCCATCATCTCCTTTTAATAATTGATCTGTTGTAGGCGTGGTTGGACTTTTTGGATCATTACTCCATGAAGTATGAGTATTATCAATGTTGTTATTGGTCGAGGTATCCTTATTGCTGTTGTTAATATTAAATATACCATCACCAAATGGGCTATTATTAGATGGTGGTAAAGTAATAGAACCGGAACGATGACGAAACATTGAAGAGGATGATGAAATATTAGATCCTGATATACCACCATCAACTGCACCGCTTGTAATAGAACTTGTTATCTCGGATGATTCGGATATTCCCAAGGAAGAAGGCATTGTATCTGCTCGAGGACGTTGTCGCAAATGTTCATGTTCATGTTGATGATGATGGTTATTGTGC
This sequence comes from Circinella minor, assembly GCA_016758965.1. NCBI lineage: Eukaryota > Fungi > Mucoromycota > Mucoromycetes > Mucorales > Lichtheimiaceae > Circinella > Circinella minor. The sequence goes on from JAEPRB010000059.1 coordinate 150,929, forward strand.
GACACTAATTGAACCCGTTTTTTCTGTTGTAGTTGATTTTGCTGCCACATTCGTCCTTGTTCCTGCTTATCTTCTACTTGTTCTTCCTCTTCGTCTTCTTTGTTGCTACTTATACTTCCTATTGTCGTCGTCGTGGCTGTTGTATTCCAACTATCCAAATGAAAACAAAAATAGTAAAAAGGGAGATGGAAAAGACAGAAAGAAAAAGAAAGGTAATTATATTCAAATATAAAAAAGCCCCAATAAAATAATACACGGGTTTTTGATATTTATAGCAACGAAAATATTATTAATAATAATAATAGCACGATGGATAATAAGAGTTTGTTAATGACTATAATTACTTATTATTATTCTTATAATTATTATCCCCCCCAAAAAAAAAATTAACACACACTTCCTCTTGTCCCCTTGAAAAAGAATTTTTATATTTTTATATTATCGTTTTCTTCCACCCCTTATGATATAAAAATAAATAGCCAGACCCTTCAATATATATATTTATATATATATAAACGCGCATGGTTACCTTTTTCGGTGTGACCAGTGAACAAAAGTCTCGGTAGGGTAATCAGGCGGCGACGGTGGCTCGGAATCCGATTGTGTCATGATTGTCGAAATGTCAAATAAAATGTTTTTTAAAGAAATGGGAGCGGCTAGGTGAAATGGTAAAATAAAAAAATTTCACCGCTCACACACAGAGAAAAAAAGCAATAAAGACTTTTATATTTTTATTTTTTTGAAAAAGAGAGAGAAAAAGGAGCCGAAAGTCCGAGAGAGAGAGGGAAAGAGAAAGAGAAAAGATAAAAAAAAATGAGAGAGAGAGAAAGAGAGAAAGAAAAATTGAGAGAGATATATAGAGAAAGTTATTATTATGTTATTTTTGAAAAGCAGTTTGAAAAGAAAGATACAGAGAGTAAAAGAGAGGACAAGGGGCGAGGTTTATAATATAAGCTCAGTGTATATCTATATGAGGGGTGTCTATATATATATATTATGTGTGTATATTATTATTTTGTTATTGATTGATGGATTGCGACTATATGTTTGTATAATCTAGAAGGGGTTATTATATATATATAAATTTGCTATTAATGTTAAGCGGGTACACAACACAACAACAACTTATACACAAGACAAGCTGTACGCATTAAATAATATGTACGTCGGTAACGATCCCGAAGTTGCCTAAAAGGTAACACAAGGAAACCGAACAGGGACTACTAACTATGGCAACAGACAACAAGTGCCAGCCTATGTAAAATACATATAAAAACTGTATTATATGTATTTTATTCCTGTATTTTTTAAGGGACAGACTAACTAAATAATCATGCTAATGCTTGGGCATTTTATGTGAAAAAAGCATTCCTTAATAATTTTCTCGTTTCTTTTCCACTTTTCATTTTTTTTACGTTATTATATATTATACATTTGTCTCTACTATTAACACATACGCTTTTTAAGCCTCATAAGATTATATTATCGAGTAAACCGAAGCTAAAGTGAGAAAGACATAATCTATTCATCAACCACAATATTAACATAAAAAAAATACAACAAACGAACAACTTCCTTTTTTTTCTCTTCTTTTTTTTTTCTTCTTCTTCCTTCTTTTTTTTTCAACACTTTGCTTTGTTTCTTTCTCCCTCCTCCCTTTTCTTTACACTCTCTTTAGATTACTACTGTAAACTTTTTTTTCTTCTCTTTTTTTCACTCTATATTTCTGTGTGAAATCCAACGACGTCGACAGCAACAGAACACTGAAAAAAAACTTTAACTTTTTCCTTCTTATCACTGAAACATCACATACACGCACCCCCTAAAAAAAGAAACGATGGGCTTAAAATATCGAACATATCTTCATGGAACAGCCATTTATGGATGCACCAGATGTAAAACTCATTTAACCACAGGTGATGCTATTGTATCCAGGGTAGGGCAAAAATATTAATATAACTCTTACATCTTCTTTGTTGCACCTTTTTTTTTTTTTTTTTGAATTCTACGGAAAAAGAAAAAGAAAGGTCCAAGAAGAATAAGAAACTAATAATACTATTATATTTCTCCACTTTACCCACTTTGTTATTTAATACAAAACAAAATGAACAGCAATTTCAAGGACAACATGGTCAGGCTTATCTATTCAATTATGTGTATGCTATCACACATATTATATATATATTCTCTTTTTTCTTTATTTTCATATTTTACGAGATGGGAAAGGAAAAAGAAGGGGGAAAGAAGAGGAAAAGAATATATTCAATATTATAATGGAAGATGATGTAAAAACTCACTTCGCCTTGAAAAATATCTAGTGTAAATATTCTTCAAGGTGAATCCGAGGATCGATCAATGACAACGGGTTTACATACAGTGAGAGATATTTCATGTATTAAATGCAATACAGTTCTAGGCTGGACTTATGTTGGTATCACTTCTTTTATTATATCATACATAATAATCATGATTATTGCTATAATTGGTTTTGTTCATATATAACTGACTATAAAGTAATGGATTATTATTGTAGGTTAAAGCATATAACGAAGATAATAAATATAAAGAAGGAAAGTTTATACTGGAAAAAAAATTATTGACCGACGTTAAATAAAACCTTCTTTCCTTCTTCCTTTTTTTATACATTATAATCCTAATAATATACATTACAATAATTATCATACTATTCATCCACCATCATAAACAACGACAACAAGCAACATAAACAAAGTTGGCTATAATTATATACAAATAACAACAATAAAGGATATGGTAATCACGATGGACATATGCCGCTTGTAAACAGGTTCATCGTTTTTAGCATCATCTGATTGATAAAATATCCACAAAAAAAAAGAAATCACACGACCTCAAAAAAAAGTGTGTACGGAATTTCATTCATCCCTCCTCCCCTTACCCCTTGTTTCTACCTTTTGTGCTCAAGTACTATAATTTTTAATATATACAATCTTCCCCAAGTCTCGATAGTCTTTTTTTTTTCGTTTCTGATACATAGATTACATCACTAACTTAACTTGATGATCGATCACCACATACATGTCACACACAAGCATTTTCTTTTTCTCATATTGAACTCTGTTCGAGCGGACTTGTGATTGACGATCCGCTCTTAATTACATACCAATATATATACCATGCATAGGGAACCCATGACAATGACGGATGATATTTAAATGTAACAGACAAAATGACACACGAGTATTATACAAATAAAAAAAGAAGTCTTATTATTGTGTCTCGATTATTCATAATACCCAAAACTATGAATAATAATAATGACGACATGATGATCGCGGAATTGTTGTGTGAGACAGATATTGGCGGAGCAGCTATTTTTTTTTATTTTTTGGGTTCACAAGGACAACCTTTGCATAACAAATGGCTTTGAAACTGCTCCCTTGTCAAACATGACAAAGTAATATATAAAACAATAAAGATTGCATATCTTGAATTTAAAAAGGAATGGAAGAGAATAAAAATTTATTAATAGCTATCCAATAAGTAAAAATAATAATAAATAAAAAGAGTTATAATAATAGTAAAGATACGTAATAAAATATTATATAGTAGTGGGTTGTATATTGAGTTGCTGGGTGAGGTTTTTATATTCAGCCGCTCTGGTGATTTTTTTAATGACTTCTGGAAAAATATATATATATATAATATTATTATTTTAAATTATTACCCACGGTAAGATACATACTTTTCTTTAGCTTTATATATTACTTATTGAAATTTATTTACCGGAGAGTTAGTTTCTCGTTTAATTCTTGCTCTAACAATGCGATTTGCTTTTGTTGTTCTTCAAGATCTTTCATCATCTTATCACGTTTTTCTTGGAGCTGTCATATTTTGTATATATCAAACAACGACCCCTCAATTTAATAATCATAAAATAACTTTATTTTCTTACCCATCCAAAAATAAAAAAAAAATGAAATGGGAATTTTATATACCTCTCGTTCACGACGTTTTAAATCATCTTCTGTAGTTTGTACAAGCTCAACAAATTGTTGTCTCATTTCTTCTTCTCGTTGACTCATGGCTTGTTCACTATTTTTCTTTAATTGATCCATGCGCTCGTCATATTCTTCATCACATTTCATGAATGATTCTCGACGACCATCTTTACGTAATAAACTGGTACGATATCCATGATAATGATGATGATGTGAAAGATCAGAAAGTTCATGAAGACATTGAATAATAAGTAATTCACGTAAATGAATCATATCACAATGAGCTGGATTTTCAACTATATAAATTATACAACGATTGTTGTTTTTTAAGTTTGCTATCTTGGAAAAAGATCTTCTCCCGTTGATTAAAATCATTTGCTATTTTTAATTCTTTTTTACTTCTTACCTTCAACTGTACCCCAACGATAAGCTCGACCCCGTACTTGTTGTCCGTTGGGAAGATCAACTAAACTATCACTTCCCATAACAGCAAATGGAACATGTTGCTAAGATAATATCCGGCACGTACAAGAAAAAGTATATTCAATATATGTTAATAAAATACATATTATGCCGATTGCCATAGAAACATATATTAGTAATTTTAGTGTTACCAAGGTTTCTTGCATATCGTCACGATCGTCATCAGGGTACGCGCTTGGATAGATGGGAATTTTATGGTATTCTAAATCTTCAAGAATCTATCATAAAAAAAACCAATTCCTTTAATAAATTCAGAGTCCACACTGTAACTAAATTATGCAAAAACAAAAATATGTTCTATAGATATTACCATTTTTTTGAATAAGACTTTTTCTTCTTCAGTCATAGTATCACCCTTTGCAATGACGGGGATAACGGTGACCTGAGAGGATAATTCCTTCAATGTTTCAATGTCCAAATCTTTCAAACTGATAGTTATAGAGAATAGTAATCGTTTATATATACATAGATGAAATTATCAGTAACAGTAGTAAAGTATGATTGATTGTAACCCATTCGTCTCAATTATTATAAAGTTTACCTATGACCTGTAGGGGATATAAAATACAGACATGCATGAACACGCGTGTCAATGATTCCTCGTCGAAATTCAGAACTTCGTTCAGCATTGTAATATGCAGCATATTGTTTATCAATATATTCCAGAATTGGTTGCACACTATTTTTAGTTATTTTAGTTATGATTATTCTTACGAAAAAAACTGATGATGCGTATGTATGTATGTATGAATGTAAGATGATCAACACCAAAATAAAAAGACATACTCTTCTTTACGATTCAATCGGTCGCCAAACCCGGGAGTATCAATAAGACAGAGATTAAGCTTTACGCCTTCTTCCTCCAATTCTAATAATCCAATAGTAAAATAATAAAATTAACATAAAAAGCACGAGATCCATTCTCATTCTTTTGAGATAATAATAATTATTTATATATGATGTTATTTTTATTACCAAAATGAACAGGAGTGATATCAACAGTTTTAGTATCTTGTGGTACTCTAGGTACAGATGTATCATTTAAATCGGTATTAAATAATGTGTTCATAAATGTGGATTTGCCCAAACCCGATTCACCTTTGATTGAATAAAGATAATAAACAAGTTAAACCTTCTTTTTCTCTCTTTTAAATAATCTAATTGATTTAATGAGAAGATCAAAAATTATTAATGAATATATTTACCTACAACCATAACATTCAACTGAAAAGGCTTTCTTTTGGCTTTCAAATGATTTTGTCTTGGAAGTTGGTCCATACCCAACGGTCTGGTCAAAGGAAAAGCTCGGGCAGGTGCATGCTTATAAGCTCCCAAGTCAGGAAATAACCCTCTATAGTGAAAAAAATGAGTTACAATTATACATACAAATATTTTTTTTATTCATCAATGAAGATTTTTTACAAGATTCGTTACCTTGTTTGAAGTGCATGTTCCTAATAATCCAAAAAAAAAAGTTGACATGGAGTTAATAAAAAGAGCAAAAAGTTTTTCTTCGTGGAAGATTATTGTAAAAAAAAGACCAAGAAAAACTCTGAAATGAAAGTTTATGTTTGGAATGTAAAATAGTTTGTTACCAAAGGCATTTTGTTGACAAGTTATAAAAAGAAAGTATAAAAAAAGAGAAGTAGTATAATAGCACACACGAAACACAAAGAGGAGGAAACTCAAGACACAGACCAACAAATGATTATTATTATTGGCTTACTTTACAACAAGCTCGGATGCCTCACGTCGTACAAACTTTTAAAGAAAACGTGGTAGGATCCACTTCATTTAGAAAAAAATGAAAACTTTTTTTTGTAACGTTTCATTATGATGAAAAGATGACACAAAAAAAAATTGTTTTTTTTTAAAATTAAAGCAGTAAGTTACTTTCCAAAACCCCTATCTTCCCCTTTTATTTTTTTTTATGCCGAATTTCTAATTTGTTTGTTTCAAATTTTGAGTAAGGATAGCATCACAAACTTTTGTTCTATGGCTAATAAATAAAAAGAATTCTGAAGTAAAATTGATGTTCATATCTACTATTGATTACATTATGAATAATGAAAAGCTACATTAGCAAAAAAAAAAAAAAAAAACTTTCTATATAATATGCTTATTATTACTTCTTGAGGTGTGTACATTAATGATGTCGCATTTTCCATCATTTGGATTTGGTATATACAAAAATCCCCAAACTGTTTTAAGCAATTTTTTTTTTCTTCTTGGAATGCATCACTCAGTTCGAATTCCAAACAATAAAGTTCATTTGTTTGGATTAAAACCTTCTTAATCACTTTTATGCCTCTTCAGTCTGATGATTCAGGGGCAAGTCACCCTTCCAACACTGGTGTATAGCGTATACCAAGATTATTTCTTTCTGAATATAAATTACTAGTTTTTTTGTCATACCTTATTTGTATATCTTGTCGTCTAACTGGTCGCTACCAGATATATAGACTGAGTACTCACGTTCTGGCATTAACATCGGCAGCAAAAACAGAGACAACACGTACTGTGTGATTTCTAATTACTTTTTCTACAGTATTGGTCTAGAGATATGTTCAACTTTATTCATGCTACTACATATAATCTACTGTGGTACTAATATTTCTTGGTGGGTTTTTTTTTAAAGAAAAAACACGGTACGTAGCTTTCGTTGTGTGGTACTTTGCTTAGATGACTATCATGTAAAATAAATGACCCGTTAGCAGGCAAGTCTATGTATAAATGCCTAAGTGCTAATGATTTTTCTTATTTCAAGACATTATATATAATGCGAAGATTAAGTTATTATAATACACTTCTGACATGTAAAGATAAAATAATTACAAATTATGAAAGGACATACTATGTTTATGAACAACGAATAAAGCAGTGTAAGCGTAATAATTGACAAGCGTAAATAACTTTCGGTATTTTTTTATGCGAATTAATGTCATACGGGAAAGATAATAGAACATAGTTTGCTATCTTTGATTCAGGGCTTGAAAGATAAACTGGTAATTCAAATACACATATGTACGTGGCTATGACACTGATTATCAACCACGACATCTCCAACCATTTCGATATTTCCGCGATCAGTTTACTGCTCTTTGTAGTTTTTCAGATAAAATCGAAAATGTCTACCCTGGGTGTGGTTGTATAATGTACGTATGATAGTATATTTTATATTCTATATTTGTGTTGAGTTGTCTGACCTTTCTACTTGATTAAGCGGTTTACTTCTAATTATTGTTACTAATAACCATAAACAGTTTCACTAGCATCTTTCCTATTATTTTTCATGACATATTGATAAAGTACCTCATTGTTTTTACTTCATAATAAAATGCATATTTTTCTGTTCTCATATATATTTATATGCATGCAATACGTACATGTATGAAACTACTGTAACTCGAAGCTATAGCAGTGCCTCAGGTGCTAAACACTACTCCAAAACCAGCATAATATATTATATGATCCTAATACGAAAGGAGCATCTATACTAAAAGAAAAAAAAAGAGACAAATAAATCATGGAATGATTATTACTTACTGAATAAATAAAAATAACACAATCTTATACACAACCATCTTTTTAGAATAGATGATAAAGAGCGATAAAATAATAATAGAAGACATCATTTTATATTTGGAATGTTTAACAAGGAAAAGGATAACAAGAAAAAAGAATGGGATTGTATTTTTTTTTCCAACAATTGTTAAGGGTGATCATCTCGGCTTCGAAATGATAAGACTCATGTTGAGTGTACAGGCAAATATAATTTTTGTTGTACACTCACGTTCATAAAACTAACATTATCAAAATTTCTTTTACAGTTAAAAATCTACATTGATTTTAATAATACACTTATTATAGAAAACAGCAATACATCATTATCCATAATTGTGGGGTACCCCATTTTTTTTTCTCTCCGCAAAAAATTACGCACATCCATACACTTATATTTAATATATCACTATAGGCTAGAATAAAATTACTAAAGCAGAAAAGTAATAATGGGGAGAGTCATAATTATGGCATGGATATTTTATGCTTGATTGACTGATCAAAACGAGATGTAGAATGTTTATAGATATTGTGGAACGACGAAAAGAAAAGAAGGTGGTACAAACACGCACAAGCAACATAACCACGAATCGCTATTTAAAAAAAATATAGTTAAAAATAAATCTTCTGCTCCACTTCATATATTTAATACAAGGAACTTGTAGGGAACAAATATCATACTTCTCCATCAATGATAATAAAAAAACAGGTGGTTGTCAACCAAAATAGTTATAAAAAATATTATATGATATCTTTGTTTTTTTTTTCATACACATATTTTATGCATAAAATACATATGGTTTACTTTTAAACAAAATAATCAACAAACAATTTATGGTTAATTTTATTAGCATGTGATAAAAAAAGTTGGATAAATTATTCCTAACTTTTTTTCTTTTATCCAAGGTTCATATTATTATCATTGTTACGTTGCTTATTTAGATTTTGATTTATTTTTAAGTTTTCATCTTATCGTAATAAAGCAAAAGTGTAAATAAAATGCACAATTCCGCATGAAACGGTATTTGTTGTCAATAATGAGACAGATAAGACTATATTCCACGAAGATGGTATATGGTTTTTCCCCTTCTTTCGCTTGCCGAGAAATTAAAAGGTTTTGTTTATTTTTTTGGTTTAGACTTATGGTCGACGTACCGTCTTTTTTTAAAATTGTTGTCCCATTAATTAATACTCATAACATCTAAATGTTTTTCTTTATCAAACATGAAAGTGGTTTTTAATATATAAACAATCTTTGTAAAACAAAGATTTGTAAGAAAACAAAATGAATAGTAACTGACCCACACACAATTTTTCTCATGACAACAACAATAACTTTGTCAAATTTTAAACGCAGATGAGAGAAATCCAAAGGTGTCGTGCAGTAAAAAAATATTGGAAACGAAATTCTTTCTTATTCTTATTTTACTCCATTCATTTTTTTTTCCCTTACCATCCCACGAAAAGAAAAAAAAAACCATGTCTGTTCAAATCGAACCTGAACAATTCTTAACTTTTCAACGTAATGTTATTATAACAAACGTCTTGTTTTTCACTTTATACAATTTGTGTTTTAACCATAAATGCTAACACTTCTTGGCTTTTTTTGGTCCATTATAAAAACCATATTAGGTCCTTTGACCAGAACGGTTGAGGAAACTCTTACTATCAGAAATCCTTATTCTGGCCCAATCGCTTTCAAAGTAAAAACTACAGCACCAAAACAATATTGTGTACGCCCTAACTCAGGTATCGTCGATCCGGAATCTACTCGAGAAGTTTTAGGTAAAATACAACACTTTTTTTTTTTTTTTTACAAAATGAAACAAAATGGGATTGGGTCTTCATTCTTCTTTTCTCTTCTTCATTTGATTATATGTATATATTTAATGAAGAAGGAGAAAATGAAGTATCAAAAGTGATATTGAGAAAGAAAGTAAAGAAAAATGAAAAAGGAACATATAACCTAGCAACGTGAATGTATACTTTTTCGGGAAGAATTAACAAGACAAATAATAATAATATTAATAGTGATGTTGCAACCTTTCAAGGTCGAACCAGAACAAGATTATCGTTGCAAAGACAAGTTCCTCGTTCAAACTGTATTGATACCAACTGATAAGCAATTACTTCCTGTAAACGAATTGGTAGGTAGCTAAGTTTTTCTTAAGTTTTCGGGACGAAAAGGGAAATGATATAACGCGTTTTATTTTTTAAGCTTGTAGAGGAGAAATCCTTCCTTATTTACTAATTAAACGAATTGCTATTTAGTGGTCCCAAATGGAAACTGGTAATTCTGCTTCTATCAAACAGCACAAGTTACGATGCGCTTTCTTACCTGTCAATGATGAAGGAACTCCTGAACTCGTGAGTGACGTGGTAAGGATTATTATTATTAGCATTACTGGAATGAGATAGAGGCAGAGGAAAGGAAAAATATTGGGATGGATTACTAACAGGAATTATGTTATATATGTATTCACGTAGCCTGTTAATGGTGCTTCTGCTACTCTTGAACCACACACAACAACACGATCTCCACCATCATTACCAGCAGCGGCAGCAGCAGTACCATCAACAGGAGCCACTTCTCAAGTTGATTATAACACTACACAAAATGAAATATTACAAATGAAGGAAAAATTGAAGGAGTATGAAAGGGAAATGGCAAACATTCAAAAAATGAAGCCAGAATCATCCACATCTGATCAAATCGTTCAAACTCAACAAGGATACCCAATCCAAGTCTTGGTGATGGTTGCTATTGCTGTATTCGCTATGAGTTATGCAATTTTCGGTACAAAATAATAATCACGACAAAATAACAAAAAAAATCTTAACAAACACCAGTTCTGATAATATCATATATATACTACTATAACAACAATAACAACTGTGTGAAATGATATTTGTTTTTTTTCTTCTCTCTTCTTTCTTTACACACTTATTTGGACTCCATCACCAATGCATTTACTCTTTCAAACTTAGCAAATTTAGAAAAAGATTAAAAAAATACATAAAATACCTTTTTTCTTTCATAATTAAAAATTTGTGCTGAAACATTTTACTTTTTAAATTCAAATTGGTAGTATCAAATGAAAATTGTGGATATGGATATTGAATAATGGAGAGTTTGATTGCCGGATAAAAATTCATTTTCATGAAATGTCATATATAATCACAAATTGTTACATGGATTTATCTTAATTCAAAATGAATATATATGGTTCTTTAAAATTATATATAATTCATCTTTATTGAATTCATGTTGCACTTAAATCATGTAACTGATCGATCTAGCCATAAATAAATAAATACACACACATAGACTATATATATATATATGAAATAAGGGCTGTAATGTGATAAGACTAGCTATGAATTTCTATTTTCAATTAGAAACTTTATGCAGTTTCTCGCGTTCCGATTGTATGTTTCCGGTAATTCGAAATGAATTTATTTGATATACTTTCGGTGTCGAATGTTTGGTAAAAGCTTTAGATTTATCTTCGCTTTTGGTGATATACTCGATCCAGACATTCGACTATACTACCTATCATAGAAATACTGTATATATACGTAATGTATATGCTTATATTGAGCTATGAAACAGTCCTCCAACAGCTGATATTATACAAATGGCTCAACAAGTGATTTCGAAAGTTTTAAACGTTTCTTTAACCAAGATTTTCATCAACCAATTTCGTACGTAGCCAAGTTTTACGGCACTATCGTTGACGATCTCGACGTTTGAGAAACTGATTTACTTTAATACGCCATATATGTGAAAAAAAGTATACATAATTAAATTATGGTAAAGAAGATTATCTTGTATCAAAAGTCAAGCTGTTATGTTTAACATTGTTACCTAGCTGTCTTGCCAAAATACTTTTGAAATCGTTACCACGGTTAACAGCAACAAAATTCACAACTCAATCCGCTGTCCTTGTTTTCACTGTTGTCATTCAGTTCCGAGAAAGTTGTAAGATTTGACTCGTTCTCGTATTCCATTATTCGATAGTTTACAGTAAGTACGTAGTAATATTATTAACAGAAGATATCTTGTGCCCGTTCGATGAGCCTAATAGTTTCACAATGCGCATTATAGACATCTTTGTTACAGCATATTGCTTAGGGCTTTTCACACATACCTAAAAGATAGATCAAAAGAAGTTATTAACGTAGTACGGTCGTTGCTATGATAATATGTATCTATAAAAATAATAAGCATACTGGTTTTACTGATAGCTTCATTTTGGGAATTTCTCAGAACTAGCAATAATTTAATTTAGTACAATAATAGGTTCACGCATATTAAACTTTAAAAAAGAATCATCATAAATTTTAATCACTTGCATTATTGTTTGTTATTGTGCTGACCAGAGAACAATAGTTTATACATTATAATTTAACTTTTTCATTACCTGTTTTCCGGATTTATGCAATTACTACTATTCTTTCTTTCTTTTCACTGTTACGTATTCTGTTTTGCTTAAAATGAATGGGAACAATAAGAAAGTCAGCTAGTAAAAAAAACATATTGTACTTTTGCTTCGCATAATTAGAACGACGCAGAAATTCTTGTGTACATAAAGAGGCATCGGAACAAAAATTGTAAGGTGTATGTAGCGTGCATAAAAAAAAATAATTTCCCTTAACACCACCTATCTCGTGACACAAGCAAGTTGCCAAGCGACAATAAACGCAGGATGCTGTGTTACGATCATACAAGTGACCATATCACTCATCTTAATTATGTTGTACACACATTGATTATATGCAATCACAAAATAAAAAGAGTGGCATTAATTATGGGCTTTTCATCTATATCATGATACTTAAATGTTCATAATAATACTTTAATAATGATGATACTACTAAGTAAAGGTACAAAGGGGAATATATGTTTCAAAAAACAATTCACCATATGGGATTGTGTGCTTAATAAATGACGCTCGTCCGGAAAGAGATATATAGTCAGAGTTGAATTTTTTTTATGTCTCATATAACAACAAATTATTATAATAAGATGTTATACGTTACTATGGTTACCAGATTTGAATCGTCATGGTTCTCTCATACTTTCAAGTACTTAACAAAAAGAAAAATACACCAAATATAAATACTATCGAGCTCCTCTTAAACTATCTGAGCCCTTTCCGAATAAGCGCCTTCGATATAGTAGTGCGATGAGACTTTTGATAATTAATCATCATATTATAATTTTAAACATAAATGTGAGATAAAGTTAAGTAGATTCAATAGATAAATAATTACAAAAAAGAAAGATGAGTCTAGACACAAAAGAACAAAAATCTATATTTAATATCATACGTAGCAGTTTTAGTTGTTGATCTTTTATATGCATGATGTACTAACAAATTATGAGAAATAACAAGAGTAAAAAAGGATACGTATAGTGAGAGACATTGATGATTAGCTAATCAACTACAGTAGTACCTATAAAAAAAATAATACATAGGTGCTCCTGATAAGAATTTACACTCACTATACTTATGTTATAACTGTTTCTGCTATTAAAGATTGATGTAGTTACATAAGAGACCAAGGAAGAAAAAAAACCTGAAAAAACGAATTTGTAGATCATGAAAAATAAGAATAATAACAGGAAAATGTTATTTCTCTTAGATCTTCTTTGCCAAAAATCAATTAATCAAATCAAAAACGTGCACGCCAATTTTATGTAATAATGTAAAATAAATGACTTGTAAATAATGGAATATTTATACATACAATAAACTAAAAAAAGAAAGCAGCAACAAAATATTGAAACACAGGTTTGCATATTCATATGCTAAAGTAAATTGTCCCTTGAGCCACAAAAAAAATACGTTTTTTAAGGTGGAAAAACAATACAAAGAAAAAGAATTGAACTCTCAGAGTCACGAAGATTCTTTCCTAACGTATCTATTTTTAACTTTTCTTTATTTCTTCACTTCTAAACTTTCGTTCACTTGAAACCTTCATTCATTCCCTCTGCCTTTATTCTCTCTTTTTTCTTTCTTTGTTAATACTATATCTGATGGCGCGTTCAGTTCCAAAACCAAACATTGGAGATAATTCTGGAATTTATAAAGCACTTCAATACTTAGCACGTTTAGCAGTTTGGGTTTATTTTCGTAATGTCAAAGTCATTTGTGAAAAACCCGTAAGTCAACAAGGTCCGCTTCTTGTTGCTGCCAACCATATGAACATGGTATTAGATCCAGTAGTCCTTATTGCTACATTTCCACATGCTCGTCGATGTCACTTTTGGGCTTTGGCTCGGTTTTTTCGAATACCAGTTGCAGGCCAATTTTTATCGGGTGCAGGTGTATTACCTGTAGATACACAAACTCGTAGTAACGCGGAACTGTTTGAACATACACTTGATTGTCTTGATAAAGGTGGCGTTATTGCCGTGTTTCCTGAAGGTAAACCATTGTTATTATTTTTAATTCTTAATAACTATATTCACTGTTATAATTTTTGAAAAGAAGGGGTGTTCACGAGGATAAGGTCATATATCATACATATAATAAAAGAGGATGGGAAAAGTTTAAACTGTAACGTGGGTGTTATCAGACATTCGAATATCAGCGGGAAAATAGATTAATATTATTTATTTATTTGTTATTTAGGCACATCATATACTTTACCTCATCATTTACCATTCAAGGATGGGTTGTCATGGGCAGCATATGAATATTTATTGGACCAGTGCAATAAAGCAACAACAAATGGCTCAACAGAAGAAGTGGGTATTTCAATCATACCAGCAGGAATTACATATACTACCAAAAATAAATGGCGAAGTGACGTAGTTGTTGAGCAAGTATATACATATAAAAACATTATCTATTGCTATGTTGGAAGAAAAAGGAAAAAAAAAAAGACGATTAAAAAGGGAAAAAAATTGTTATTAACTCTTTTTATGGTAATTTAAAAATAATAGATATGGTGCACCAATACGTATTACAGCTCAAGATTTAAAAAAATTTCAAGCTGATCCGAAACCTTCAGTAAAAGATTTAACGAAACGTATTGCAAACGGTGTAGAAAAGGGCACAATAAATAGTCCAGATTGGTATGTTTAGGTTTTTAGGAAATGGGTTAATGATGGAGTGAAAGGATTTTTTTTTTGAAGAGGTCAAAATGAGAACCATAGTATACAAGAGGAGAGAGGGAAAAAAAAGACACTGACAGAAAAAAAAAATGGATGAATTTGTATATAGGGATACCCTTCATGCGGCAGCTGAAGCAAGGTTTATTATGTTTGGAGATACGAGAAGCGTGAAACTTGAAGATTATGTACAAGTGTCACAAAGGTAAGATAAATAAATATTTGTAAACATTAAAGATAAAGAAACGAATTAAAGAATAAAACTTATCAAAAAAATATGAGAAGATGAATTAATCCACTAAAAAACAAAATAATAATAATAAGCTTTATAGACATATTTCATCCATCCAAAACAAAAGATGATCCAAAACGATCTGAGCTCAAACTACGTCTCTTAACATTTCATAAAACCTTACGACAATTACGACTAACAGTATGGGATATCAACATGTACGAAAACCATGAAATCACATTACAACGTGCTATTTTACGCTTAGCCTCAACATGGACTACTTTGGCTGTCCAAATACCCTTATTTTTACCCAGCATTATTATAAACTGGCCCTTATACTTATTAGGCCAAGTAGCTGAACATTATGAAGAACATACAGAATCGGTAGCTCAAGACAAATTGATATATTCTGTCATATTGGCAATTCCACTTTATGGTACTTTATTTTATCAATTCTGGAAATATATTGGATTTACCATGATTGGACTGCTAGGTGCCATCATGTTAATTCCTGTACTTGCATGGTATCATATGGCTCTTGTGGATAAACGGTATGATATGGCCAAGGATGTAGCGGCTTCGTGGAGAATCTGTGCTGCTTTATTATCAAGCGTAACTGGATTAGATGCACAACCTCGGCGGGAACTCGAGGATGCAGTAGAATTAAGAAAATGGTGCCTTGAACATACAAAACTTTTATTGTTGGATTTAGCTAAAGATGGAGACTCCCATGCTCAATATCTGGTTGAATATGGAAAATTAGCATCATCCAAGAACAATGATTATATTTTAAATGAAAAAATTAAGTAAACAAGAAACAAACATAGCATAAAATATTATTAATTAATAATAATAATCAAGAAGGGAAAAAAAAACATTATTTATTATTGTTTTTGAAAATTTGTAAAATTCAGGGTAGCTAGATATGTTCGATTTATCTAGTATGTGGTATATTTATCTGTGTATAATGGAAACGTAGTATTATTATGTACAATTTTTTTTGTTTCTTTTTGTTTCTTTTCGTTTCCTTATGAATTTATGTATGACGACGATGATGATCTTTTTTACGAGCAAAAGTCTTCATCCTCGTTGTTTTCAGAGGAAACATCACTGTTGCTATGGCTATCATAAATGTTGTCATCGTCGTCAACACGCGTTATTTCAAAAGCTTTAAGGACAATCAAGTCCTCTCCATCAATTTGATAACTTGTTGTACAATCACTTAAAATTTGAAGCATTCGCTGCTCATTTTTACACACTTGACGGATACGTAAAATATCCCAAAGGAGTGAATAAGGAAATCTTTGAGGTACACGTGTATATCGTTTTCGTTGTTCTTTTTTAATATAAGTGTTATAGCAGTAGTCAACTTCATAGTCATCCCATGACGATGAAATTGTCAATGAGGTTGATGTTTTTGTTGTGGAGTCAAAATTGATAAAATTCTCACTATCTGTTGATGTAATTGACGACCAGTTGGCATCCCATTTCAAATCCTGATATGATTCTTCTCCTGATGATGATGGCGATGTTAATGGTGGTAAAGTCTGTTTTTCCTGGGTATCCGTGTTGGTTTTCCTGTTAGTATGATGATCATCCTCATCTTCTTGCGGTTCAGCTTGACATAAAGAAATAATATACTTTTCAATTTCAATCAATGCTTGATCATCCGATAACGGTGGTTCAGAATAATATGGGAATTCAATATGTTTGACAAGTTGATGAGGTTGTTGTTTTTCTAATAACAAAGGTTTTACGTATGCTTGATGATTAGAAGAATAAGATTGTTGACGACGCGTAAAAATACATGCTTGAGTACAATGCCCAACCGATAAATCATCTCGTTTTCCTTCTACTAATCCTATTCCCTTGAATTCAACATCATAATTATATTTTGTGGCGCCTTCATGGCACCATTCTTGGAACTCTTGACGAGTCCATTCAAATTTATGATCATCATGTCGAAACATTGCATTTGGAGTACCATATTGTAATTCATTAAAATTGATGTTGTATTCAGAATTTGGTGTTGTAACAATCATCATAGGTGGGGAATAGTGTCCCAATGTTATATCCAAAAATCTGTCAAGCGTTGGTTTGTATAAGTGTTCGATGACTTCAGAACAAATGAGAGCATCGTAACCTAATAATCGTGTATCAAATTGATCTACTGAGCCTATATATATATATATATATGTGTGTGTGTGTGTGTGTGTGTGTGGTTATTATTATTATTATTATCATTGGAAGAATCAGCATCGCTATTTATTTGTTGTAATATATTTATATTATAGAATTATTACCTTGATATATATCGATAGTTAAAGGTTGTTCACGTAACCACTCATAATCTTCTTCCCATGGTTGACAGGCTTGAACAGCTTCTTCTAATACTTCAGAACATATATCCACCCCAGCAAGTTTTGTAATTTGAATAGGATCATCAGTGGATGGAATTAAAAAAGATAATACTGATGCTTCTCCACAACCATAATCGAGTGCCTAAAATGTATATAAAATACAACCCATTCATTCGTTCGTTCGTTTCATAATAATCTTTTATTAGGATTTTTTTTTTTTTAAAAAAAAAAGGAACTTACAGTAGACGCCCCATGCTTTCGTAAAATGTCAAGAATAAAAGTTCGTCTTTGTCTCCATAATGGTGGATTAAAAAAACCTGAACGATCTTCTTCCATTGAAAAATAAAAAATAATAAAGAGGCGACAGGAAACAGTAATTGTTTGTGTGTGTGTGTGTGTGTTGGGAGTACGAAAAAGAAAAAATTAAAAAAAAATCAGTGCGTTTGCAGATTGACAACAAATGTATAAAAAAAGAGAGTTAAGCAAAAAAAAAAATATTACCAGCGATTTTTCTATCATAATTTTAATAAAAAAAAATTGCTTATATCAAATATTATATTTCTTTTTGTAGGTCATTTTTCAACACTCAGGAAAACAAGGAAATATGAGATTAGAGGAAAGATATTACGATATTCAACCAAACATTCATATTTTATGCTATAATAGAATCATACTTTTTATAGGATCTTTCCCATAAATGAGAAACAAAAAGAGGGGGGGGGGAGGAGAAGAATGTATAAGCTGAGAATTCAAATATATTGGCACTGGGTCAGTACCTCTAAATACATGATTCTCGTTTATATACTTTTCTTAACATAAACTGATTTCACGATATTTTATACTATCAATCTTTTGTCAGTTTTAAGAGTTTTTCTCAAGTATGTAAATCATTCTATATAAGTTTTATAAGGTACTGTTAATAGCCCTTTCCACTCATTTTAGAGGTGTGATGTAACTAGTGTTGTTTATCAACAACGCCATTGTTTTGACAAATTCTATTTCCCATAACAAATTTTTTATTATATATCATATATCTACCGTTTCCTAGTTACATTTGGGTAGTAGTCATAACAACTTTGGCAGCTGCTAGAAAGGCTTTCATTCAGTTATTACTCACTGTCAAATATGATTAACTTACGAACAAAAAAAATGTTATTCATGTATCATATTATACACCTTGTATTTCTAGTCTATTATAGAAAAAAAAATAGCTTACCCCACATACTGTAGGTAGCTTGTTTATTGTATCTTCGCTTACATTTATAAAACTATATCTTCTTTTAAAGTACGTAATTGTTCTTTTTTCTATTTTAAAACTTCTTAAATGACTACTACGTACACATAATAATAAAAAAAAACGTTGTTCTACATAATTTGTCTTATATACTTTTTTCTTTTCCTCTCATGTATTCCTTTAATCCATTATTCTTATTATTATGAGTGACTACATTGGTGATAGCACGCGATTATGAGAATCGAATATATTACATTTATATAGACATGTAGTTCAACAATTGGGTCCTCGTTTTGAACAGTATTACTGGGTCAGTGAGCCTCAAACTTAACTTTTTAAACGAAGCCAACCGGTCGATCTTGTTGAACACTTTAAAGAATTTCGTGAACGAAAGAAATATATTAATAGTAATAAAAAACAACATAATGAGGATCCAATTAATATAATTGAGCGTGTCTATCGACAAATACCAAGATGAAAATTTTATGAACAAACCATCATATCATCATCACTATTGATACATAACGATAATACACTATATCTACCTAATATAGTAGTAAATGTCAATGAAGACCAATCAGTAAACCATGAGACTCTTAAGCAGTCATTAGGAGGTGTATTATATTCTGAATTTAATCAACAGTGGGATTTGGTTAGTTTATAATAAAGTTGTCATCCTTTTTCTACTTGCTTTTTTCATGTTATTATTGTTTCAAAGAATAATGATAATAAAGAATTAATAATTTACTATTTATTTTTAGATAAACCAAGAACAAAGAGAAAATGATTTGAATATCACTGGCGTATGGAGTCAAGATAATAACGATTTTCAGTTGAGACCATTAAAATTAAAGGGATCCATTGAAAAATTTATGTTAACTTTTTTTATGACCTATCTTATTCTAGCTTCACACATGCAAGTTAGTATCAGAATATAAGCGATTTTCATCGGTCGAGCAAATAATTAATAATGATACCCTTATAGGAATTGCTTGAGGAGCAAGGAGAAGTTGACAGTGATTTACGAATTGAGCACTCGGACCCATTTATAGAAGAAAAAGAAACGATAAAATATGTACTCGAAACACAACAAATATTTGTCAGTATCATTTCATCGGAAAGCAATTTATCAGTTTTACTCAATTAATATTTAATCTGTAGCAGCAACGTCCATCATGCCCTTCCTTTAAAGCCCTGAGCGGACAGCGAAAAGGGAATGTAAGAGGATTGGATGAGACTGGCGTCTTTCTATCCACCTGTGCGAGACATGGATTCTTCCTGTTCGTTGTAGCTAAAAACGATTTGCAGAGACCGACTTAACAAGTAACAATAACGTATGACCTTTGTAGAATCTGGAAAAACACATCTGTTTATCTTTATGGATCAAAATTCTTCAAGTCAGAAAGAGCATACACTTTTGATCAATCTTTGGCTTTAAAAACCAATCCACACGACACGCCAAAAATCATAAAAAGTGATCTTGGAAAACTGTCAAACATGTATGTTCTGAGACTTAAAAGCATAGCGGAAAATTTGGATTCAACAAGTAAAAAGATTTTGAATGCGCTGTTTCCGCCCGTCTTTATTATATATTTTATATATATCCTTCTGAATGAACAATTCACAAACAATAATGGAAGACTACCAAATTCTCGAATATTATTATGGACAGAAGATAATTTACGTATAATTTTCAAATCTTTATTATGCACGATAATATATATATAAAGTATATGAATGGTTCGAAATATGTCTCGTCTATGTTTAATGTCAGATATAGCATCAGTAAAACAACGACTAGGAGAATCCATTGTTGCTGCAGAAATAACAGCAGCTAAAGAAGGTCAACGAAACAATATATGACAACAAAATAATGGAGATAGTAATATACTAGTATCGAACAACAGTAACGACAATGGTAATGATGCTGGTAGTAGTAGTAGTAGTAGTAGTAGTATTGGTTACCCTTCAGATGAAACTCTTGATTGCATCTGTGGTAAAACCTTATGGTATTACTCGTTTGTGATCGATGGTTTCATGGTGAATGTATAAAGTTTATTAATTCATACTTTTGTGATGACTTTTCAAGAGGTAAACTTTTTTTTTAATTAGTATAAAAGTTTTATTAAGAATAACGATATAAAAAAAGTACTAAATCACATTTCTAAAATAAATGACTACAGGATATGAAGAGTAAAGCTGGTGAATTGTATTACAGTAATACGTAGATATTACTGATATTGTAGCCTAACAAGAAAAAAAAAGCTAGATTGGAATCTCTTTCTGATAAAGATAAAGATGATGATTAAAAACAATCATAACGACTTCAAGAAGTCAAACGCTTATTAATAACAATAACGGCAACAGTGATCAAGCAGTACGTACCTTGTTTTAGGTTTAATTCTCGATTGTTATGGTCAGATGGTATTCAAGGTCTGAAAATGATGGATTAATTATCAAACAAGTCGTCATTCGGGTTGGCAAATTTTCAAAATACAAGCATAATATCAATGTTAATAATAGTTTTAGTTGTTATAATATATACATTTCTCTTTCTTTTACATAGAAAATGACATCTCACATCACATCATATTATATCATTATATTTTTATATACAAACATTTTTCTTTTCATTAGTAAGCTTTGTATAACTCTTGGCACCTTCTCTTGAATGTATGTACAATACATTATTCTTTTTTCATTTGTTTAACGAAGAATAAAAATACATAATTGGCGGGATAAAAAAAAAATATACATAGGTATTTCTTTACACTATAACAATGCAACAGATATACAAGCAAACGGGAGAACAAAAAAAAAAAAGTGCCCAGCCAAGTCTTGGCTTTTCTTCAATCTATTGTTTATATACATAATCGATAGTGAGGGTTATCATGATTACTGATAATGAGTGATATACATAGATAAAGTCAATGAAAGAAGAAGAAAAAAAAAAGCTTGTGTACTACATACTTTTATTATTATACAGTATGAAAAGCCAAGAAATATTTTTTTTTTTTTGCTTGGGAGCCAGTAAAAGTGAAATGTTTTAAAACTTTTCTCACGATAACGCGAATGATGTTACACACATGGCCCCCACGCACATTATTATTATTTAATAGGCATAAAATAAAGTTTAAATTACCTAGTCCAATAACAATTTTTATTTTGACAACATTTATAGTAGTTATATTTCATTATTATTATTGTATAAGAAAAACGTTGACTGATGATGATGGTGAATCACCTGTATGACTTTATATTGTATATTATATTATAATATTTATACTAGTTGATTTAGCCCATATTTATTAAATATTGTTCATGTGGATATAAATTTTAAGATGAAATGATAAAATTTAATAGTACGAACATTATGTTTTATATTTGTTGTTGTTGTTGTTGCTGTTATGAATATTATGTATGTCACGGGGGAGGTGACGGGGGATTATAAAAAGAGGAAGAGTTAATAACTTAATCTTTTTAACGTCCCTAAAAAAAATATTAGCGAATCACATGTAATTCCGAAAACCTTTTGGTGCCACCCAGAGTAATAAATAAAAAAAAAAGAGAAGACTTGATGTTGTTTATTTCCTTCTTGTGATTTTCTTTTTGTTGTTATTAAATTACGTATAAGAAGGGAAAAAATGATACTATATATTATCGTGACCTCAACCCAAGATATAAAAAATCTTGGTATTTCCAAATTGTATATATGGTAATTTTTTTTGGTATAAATCGTTAGTGTATAAATAATATATATTTGTATTTTTTTTAAAAACAAAAAAGAATTATGAAATCACCAAGATTTTTTTATTTTATTTTATTTCTTGGCTTCTTACAAGTTCTCTTCCTCCTATTTTTTTTTCTAAATGATCTATGCCGAATCATCGAGATTAAACGGTTATAGTATTTTTTTGGTGATATAGAAGATGTCAAATGTATATTCCAAAAATGGTAATAACCAAAAAAAATCATCTTCTTGGCACGCATCAAATTATGCACATGGGTGCAGAAATTGATCACCCATTATTATTTATCCGTGAATTTTTTTTTTTACTAACTGATGCTCTAGTTTCTATATTATTTAGTTTATTATTATCACTATGGTCTAATTGGTATTATAATACATTGCTAGTTGTTAGTATATAAATGAAAGTTAGTAGCATCAATTATATATATTCCATTTATATGTAAAAAAGTGTTTCAATATTATTCCTATAGATAGATACTATGTATAGGATCAGCGTATATTAGAATGTAGATCATCACTTCTTTTACTCTCCTTGTCTCTCTGTCTATAATATTATTAATAACAAAGAAACATGCTGATGCATCTCGTACTTACAGCGTCAATGAAACGTATATTATAAAATAATATAGATGCGTTTTTGCTTATGTATTAATTGACATGTTGTATATGATTCTGGTCGATAAATAAAAACTTTCATCTTTCTTTTTACATAAACAAACTACATGTATAATATATACTTTTTTTTTGTTTGAAACTCTTGCTTTTATAGGATGGGTTGGTTAGATGCATTAAAGTGATAAATTCAAATAATAGTTAAAGTCATCTCATCATAATAATAAAGTACAACACTCCCTCTCTATTTTTTTATGCCAAGACTTTTTTTTTTTTTTTTTTTGCATTTGCTGTTCTAATAAGTGCGCACGAAAAGTGAGACATAAATAAAATAGAAAAGAACAAGAGTAGAGTCGCCCAATTTTTTTTTTTATTGCCAAGAGAAAAAAAAAAAAAAAACTTGCCTCTTTAGCTTTATTTTATTTTATTTTACCCCTACTACTTTGCTTTTTTGCTCCGTCGATCTTCTTTCTCCATTTAGAAAAAGACATTTAATTTGAATATCAGCATATAGCATTTACTTAAAAAAAATAATCTCCTTTCCATTGAAGTTCATGTTAACTTATTTTTCCCGCCAAGAGTCTTTTCGTTTTTTTTTTATATATAAAAAGAACAAGTATATGTTCTCTTTTTATTTTTTCTTTTACTTCAAATTTTACTATATAAAAAAAGAGCCTATCCTTTTTATTTTTATTTTTCAAAACAATTATTTACAACAACAACAACAAATCCTTTATTTACATATATAACCTTCCTAAAACACACACACAGACACACACATTCATTATGTCTTATTATTTCCCTTCACCACCCACCTCACCTACTGAACGTAAAAGAAAACGATCTATTACTTCATCATTATCATTATCAACCAACCCACAACATCAACAAAAACAAGTTAAATTAGATTCAACACTCCTTGAACGTTATTTAACTACAGGTGGATCACCTAATATCGTTGATACACAACGAGATTTCAGTTTATTATGTTGGGCTTGTTACAGTAAATCAGAATCTGCACTTGAACTCCTGTTACGCCAAGAAGATTTAGATTTAACCACAACTCATGGACCGGCCCGATCGACAGCTTTACATATTGCCGCTTCTGTCGGATTTTTAAACGGCATAGACGCTATTTTATTACGACAACAACAACAACAACAACAAAACAGCAACAATGAAATCAATCTTGATCCTATTATTAATGCATTAGATAAACATGGTCAAACACCTTTACATTCTGCTATTCTTTCTAATCAATCAGCCTGTGTTGAATTATTATTAAAATATGGTGCACGTATGGATATTCAAGATAATCAAGGACAATTACCATTACATTTATCTGTATTCTATCGTCGTATGGAATGTACAAAATGTTTATTAAAATATTTACCCAAGAATACCAAGCTTTTATGGATACCCAATAAAGTCGATCAACGAAATGTAATGGAAGAATGTATTGTAGGTGGATGTGCCAATATTTTAAATGAATTAATGATGAAGGTCAATAAACAAGAGTCCATAACAACAACAAATATTATTTCAAAAAGTAAAAACAATGACAATAAGGACAACAACAATAACTGCAACAACAAAGACAACAAAATAAACAATAATATAAACAAAAGCAATCTGATACGACTTGCTGTATTCTGGAACAGAATTGAATGTTTGGAATTATTGCTCGGGGCAGGTTTTTCTTCCTCTCATACTCAACAAGACGTGGGAACACAACAACAAATGACGGAAACCGATCCGATACATAATAATGACATACTGTATCAAGCTGTACAACAACGTAAATTAGACATTGTTCAATGTTTAAGAAGAAAAGGAAATATGAATCCATGTGTTTCCAATGGTCATAACCCTTCATTGATTTACGCAGCAAGTCATGGCTTTTTGGATATGATTCCTTTCCTTTTAACAAGAGATACATCTATTGATTGTATTCGACAAGCTATTTTATTATCCGAACCTCTTGGATTATCTGATGCTGTATTACGTATCATAACAAGATTAAAGCAATGCCCAAATGGGATATATTGACTTATTTCTTATGATATTATAACTTATACTAATAATAGTAATGATAATTTAAAAAATTATAATAATAATAATAATAAAACACATTTCTTTTCCAGAAAGATCTCAAGACCATCTTTTACTTCTTTTTTCTTCCTCCAAAAAGAAAAAAAAAATTACTATTATAATTTTCATATGGTTTGGGTAAAAAAGTTATTATTATAAGCTTAAATGTTTACTTTGTTCATTAAGAGTATCATCATCATCATCGTTATTATATTATTATCATCCCCCCCCCAAAAAAAAAAAGGATAAATAAAACCAAATCTCAAACATGTACTACAATAAACACAAGGTTTTCTTTTTTTCTTTTCGGATCACAACTGGAATGCCCATATATAGGTAAGGCGATGCGCCACACCATACGTAGAAAAATATCGGCCGATTGAACCCGACAACCTTTTTTTTTTTTTAATAAATATGTAGTACAAGGTAATTTGTGTTTATTTTTTTTTTCTTCTTTTCGCCAATGATGAAATTTTTTTTTTTTTTGGGTTACCCGTAACAAAAAGATTTTATATTTTATTTTTAATTTTTAATTTTTTGTTACACTATAGTTTTTTTTTTTTTTTTTTTTTTTTTTTTTTTTTTTTTTTTTTTTGGATGTAAAGAGTTATATTGTTATTGTTATTGTTGTTATGGGAACAGGGTAACTATGGTGTTGAATTATTTTTGTTTTTGTTGGGAAATGGTTACTACATATAATACAACCAATTTCGGAAGTAGACGAAAAAAAAAAATTTGAGGAGACTGTAAAAAAAAAAAGAAAGTTATAATTGTGTTGATGAATGGATCAGGGACTTTTTTTTTTTTTTTTTTGTTATTGTTATTCTTTCTTTATAGGGCGTAATAACTTATTGATCTTGTAAGCAATTCCATTGTTTGCAATAATAGGGTGGTCCGTGTCCACTTCAGCAAGATCATTTAGTTCTACTCGTTGACTCAGAAAATGATATTTGACTTGAATAGTTGTTTCATCTTTTAATAAAGTCTTTAATTCTTGTGTTTTTTCAAGTTGTTTTACTGGTAATTTTTTTGTGACTACATGGTTTTTTAAAAAAGGTTCCAATTGGACTTCCATGTCTTGATGAGTAAAAATGGTCATTTCATTAGCAAATGCTTGATTGATGGGAGCAAAGATGGTAAATGGTTCTTCTACTTGTGAGTTATTGACCAATTTTAAAACACTTTCCACTTGTGTTAAAACACTCATAAAAGTAGATAATGAGACATCCACTGCTAGTTTGTCAAATAAAGATTGTTCAGGACATCTATAATCGGGGGCATTGGGTTCATACAATAACTGCGGTTCATTTTTGTTTTTTGTTGACGATGATGACGACGACAATGATGATGAAAAGGCTTTTTGTTGTTGTTGCTTCTCTTTCTCCTGCATAACTGATGATGAGACGGTCAAGGATACAAATGCAACAATAAGCACTAATAAATATATTATTAAAGTTGATGATCGAATCACCATCCCTTTAAAAAAACTTATTGCTTTTTATTTGAAAAAAAAAAAAATTATTGTTGTTTAACAAGAAAAAAAAAAAAAAAAGTCAGCGCATGAAAAAAAAAGATTCTTCTCTTCCTGTCGGACTTGACGTCATGATCATAAACACGAGCAAAAAAATAAAAATAAAAAAAAAATCCCATTTCTTTATTCTGATACACTTTATTATTCTAACTGGCGAAAAAAAAGGGTGTGTATTGTTGCACATAGTTAAAGTGTTTGAAGGGGGTGAGCTTGTAAACAATTGGGCCCGATGACTATCTTTTTTTCTCTGGAAAAAAAAAAAAAAAACTTTTTTAACTCGTGTGGCTACTATAGATCTATATAACTTTACACTAAAAAAAGAGTTTCCTAAAGAACATCCATCCTCTCTCTCCCCCCAAAATAAAAAAAAAATTCATATCAAAAAGACAAGAAGAATCTTCCTGATTTCTCTTTTTTTTTTTTTCTTTTTTTCTCTCTCTTCTTTACTTCTTTTACTTCTATTGTGGATCTTTCTCTCTCTCTCTATCTCTCTCTTGTTTTTTTTTCAAAGAAAAAAAAGGAAAGGTTTAAACGCGATTCGCGTGGTAAAAAAAAAAAAAACACATAAAAAAACAGCACTATTAGATAAATAAATTATTCTATTGTTAGTGGGGTAAAAAGGCAAGTAATCATACTATTATCTTTCTTTCTCCTGATGAGATGTAATTTATTGATTGCATCTTCCTTATTATACACGCATATTCTCTCTCTCTCTCTCTCTCTCTCTCCCACACCCACCCACCCACACAAACACACGCACACTCTCTCTAGAAGCTTTTTCTTTATTACCATTACTCTTACTACTATATATAATATCCCGGTTTATCCGTTTATTATTGAATGGGATTTAATATATATATATAAATATATAATAACCCATACATTTTTTTTCTCTCTCTCTTTTCTTTTATTAACTTTATATTATAATATTTATTACATTTTGTATTTAGACTTTTTATATATTTTATTCTTTTTTTTTTTTTGCTCACAACAAAAACAACAACTCCTCCTCAACATATATATTTAACTTATTGTAACAACAACTTGTAAAAACAAACAAAAAAAAAAGAATGACTTTACAACAACAATCATCTCCAGGATCATCACCAAGTGATACCTCTAACAACAACACATCTACACTTCCATTTCCAACCGAAGAAGATGTAGATGAACGATTGGAAATGATCAATCAGTTAAAATACTTTTTGGCGACTGCACCTACTGAATGGGATGTACCTCAAGATGAACCACCTATCAAGAAACACATATTACCTTTAGGTGATACCATTTCATGTGTCCAATGGAATACTTCCTATTATATCTCAGGAACCGATATTGTTCGATGTTTGGTATTCCGTTTCCATGCCTTTGGAAGACCTATTCAAAATTTGAAAAAATTTGAAGAAGGCATTTTTAGTGATTTACGTAATCTCAAGCCAGGAACAGATGCTACATTGGAAGAACCTAAATCTCAATTTTTGGACCTTTTATATAAACATAATTGTATTCGAACGCAAAAGAAACAAAAAGTGTTTCATTGGTTTTCCGTACCTCATGATCGATTGTTTTTGGATGCTCTTGAACGAGATCTGAAAAGAGAAAAATTAGGTGTGGACCCAACTTCTCTTGCGGTGGCCAATCCTGCTGTTTCTATTTCTTTGGATACAACACAAGCCATGTTTGATGAATTTCGTAAAAATTTACTTAGTGATTTGGAATTAGATGCTTGTTTAAATGGTGTTATGGGTGATAGACGCTCTTTTCAACAACAACAACAACAACAACAGCCGGTAGCATCAACATCAACACCACTCAATCAAACTTCTTTTCAAACTACAGATAATTTACCTCGACCTATTTCATCATCTTATTCAGCACCTCTTTTATCTGGTTGGCAACAACAACAACAACAATCATCATCATCATCGTCATCATTAGATCCAATGGAAATTGATCATCAACAAAATCGTAGTTCTAAAGAAAATTCGGCTATTCGTAAAGCATCCAGTGTATTTGGTCACTTTTCGCTGTTTGAAGGTTCGCCAACATATAAACAAAGGCGCCGCCGCACCGTGTGTCATCAATCATCACCTCAACAACCGGGTTTCAGACCTTCCCCATCTTCCTCTACTTCCTCTTCTTCGGCGGTTCAAATCGGGGGTCCAGACCATCATCAACAACAACAACAAAGATATTATGTCAATAATAATGGTCGTCCTGTTCATGGTTCTTGTGAAATTGACGATACTGCTCGTTTATATACGTGTCCTCTTAGTTCATGTGGTAAATTGTTTAAAAGATTAGAACATTTGAAACGCCACTTGAGAACACATACAATGGAACGACCTTATTTGTGCAGTTTGTGCGGTAAACGATTCTCTCGATCCGATAATTTAGCGCAGCATAAAAAAACGCATGAACGCCGTCAAAGACCTTTTAATGTAAAAAGTGAAAATGGAGGAGATAATAATAGCCGTGGTAGTAACAATAACAATGTAAGAAATAACGCCACATTATCAAAACAACAACAACCACACACAAATCCAACTACTTCTACAGCAACTGTTTATAATACACATCATTATAATACTTATTATGGTGGATTAGATTCAATCAAAACAACAACGCCATCCGTTTGGAGTCGACCTTGGAGTAATTCTAATAACAATAATGATTTCTTTAATAACAATAATAATAGTTCACCAGGTATTTGTTCATCTACATCTTCCTCTTGTTATTCATCTCCGGTCAAATCATCTGCACCTGGATTGGCGTATCCTCCTATGACTGCAGATGATGAAGATTTCAAAGTATTTGAAGATGGTACAACATTACCCAATGATAATTATGGTCCTGCACCTGTAGCATCAATTTCTTCATCGACCACTGCATCATCATCCGATGACGTTACCATGTCAACTACCAATGTACATCATCCAACACATTTGATTTTAAATAACAGTCAACAACAACAACTTGATTGGGTCAAAACAGAATGGCAACAACAACAACAACATGATCATTCATCAGCTCTTTATAATAGAGCTTGGTATCATAGCAATAACAATAATATGATGATGGAACAACAACAACAACAACAATCTTATCCTAACAATAAATTCAACTTGACTATCAATACCACTTCACTACCACCATCTCATAATAATAATAATAATAATAGTCAACAAAATTTTGATTATATGTCGTATGTTCATCCAGCTCAAGTATCACCTAATAATGTTTATTTTGATGATTTTTCAACACCTTTTGGATATTCATCCTCCTCTTCAACATCGGGTTATACATCAGATAGTACTACCATGCGACCAACAGATGCATTGATTCATTATTAAAAAGAGCCCAAAAAAAAAAATCAACAATTTGTACAATAATCAACAGTATTTTTTTCTTCTTTCATATTCTATTTTTTTTTTTCGTCACAACAACAAAACGACAAATTCATTTTAAAACAACACACATTTGTATCATTGTTTTTTTTTTCACTCATGCTATATTATTATTATTATTATGCTTTTATTCCCCTTCCCCCTTTTTCTCTCTCTCTCTCTCTCTCTTTTTTTTTTTTTATGTTGATCTTCAAATATTTTTTTTATCCGGGTTACTATATTTTTTTTTGTTACAATTATTTATTTTTATTTCTTTTCTATTTGAAAGCGCGGGTAAAACTTGCGTTTGTTATATAAACAAAACCATTTTACATAACCCCAAATTTTTTTTTATCTTAAAACTATATATACCATTCACCCTTATATCAACATTCCCTCCCCCCCCTCTTACCCCCAATATTATTATTATCTTTTCAATTCTTTTTTTTTTTTTTAGAGTTTTCTTCAATTTATCATTTATCATTTTATATATTATTATCTCATTTTGATTATCATTTTTTTTTTATTTATATTCATTATATATCCACTTTATATATATTATATCCCTTTCAACAATTCATCATTTTCTTTATATTATATATATATATTATTCATTTTGTTCAATTTGTCTTTTTGTTGTACCTATATATCTTATCCCCCCCCATCCCACATCCATACAAAATAACAAATATATTTATTATATATTTTTTTTATTTATTTAACAAATAACGTACATAATATTTTATTTGATCTGAACTTTTTTTTTTTTCGGCTTTAGACCATGTGGTTCAAATTATTATCTTGAAAAAAAAAATAAAGTTGCGTGGGGAAAAAGATCGACTTATTGATCTATAAAAAAAAAAAGAACCACGTGTAAAAATAAATAATGCAACTTTAGTCAAAAAAAGATAATTCTATGCATTAAGTAAATCATTCTTTTATTATTATAAATGAAATATATGGGAAATGTGTGTAGGGAAAAAAAACGAATAAAAATGGTTGTTGTATGTTTGTTATAATTGTATACATGTAAAATAAAAAGAAAAGAAGAAGAGAAAAAATAGTTTTTATAATAATATTTAATAGAATAGAATGAATTGTATATGCTTCAATGGTTTTTTTTTAGTAAGTTTTTTTTTTTTTTTTTTTTTGAAAAAAAGAAGGTGACGAGGATGGGGGTAATGGATGAGGAAAAGTGAAAGGATTCTAAAAAAAAAAAAAGGTATGGATTATTGATGTTGACGAATCACTTTATCTTGTTCAGCAGGTAATTCTAATACAGCACGAAGTTGTGCATCAGGTGCATCTTTATAAGTCTTTTTATCATCTCCCATATAAATTGATAAACCTGCAGATGCCATCAATACTGCTAAAGTGACTGCTTGTGCATACATACGAGCTTGAACTACTTTTTGTTGTGTTGTTAAAAATCGATTAGAAAAACTATATCCAAAAGCACCTGCCATTGATGCAGCCCATGAAAGACCTATATTTTATTATTTATTATTAGTATGATTATTTTACCTCCTTGTTTTACACATGGTTAATAGACTCAATCTCCTCTTCCTCCTCCTCCCGCCCCCACTCTAAATTTTAAATATTACTTACCAATAACAGACCATCGGTTATCATTTAAATAATGTAAAGCTTTTTCAGAAGTAGTCTTTTTTTCTCCTGTTGGTTCACTACGTCGTAATTCAAGAAACATTTGTTCATCCATATATCCAAGTGTTTCATTTTCATATCGAGTTGCTGCACGTTCTGAACCAAATAAATAACCAGCCAAAATAGCTAAAATATATTTATATATATATAAATAAGAGTTTTAGTATCATATATATATATATATTTACTTCTAACCCCCCACTCCTCCCTTTTGTTTTCTCTATTACTCTTCTTTTTCAATTATAAATAATTATTATTATTTTATTTTTTTACCTGAAGTAGGAAGAATAGCTTGCATGGGTCGACTTAATAATCTAAAGTCAGGGGATCGTCGAAAAGTAACAATAGTAGCAGCAACACCAAGACCTAAACCAATAGCAGCACCTTGAATACCTGAAGCGAAACTAATTTCGTCTCTTTTATCTTGTTGAGCATCAGTCAATTGTACTTTTCCCATTGTTTTTATTTGTGATTTGTTTTAATGTAAAGAAGAAGAAAAATGGTTGTTATTATTTTTAGTTTTCCCCCAGCTCGAAGAAATTAAAAAAAAAAATATTATTGCGTGATTTTTTTGGTATGTCTTCAAAAAAAAAAAAAAAAAGAAAATTCAGGTTCCCCTTGTCTGTTTATATATATGTATATAAAATTATATATAACACAACTCGGAACACATCGGACACGGACTCTTGTTAAAATATGGAATTTTATTTTTCTTTATGCGTCATTTTTTTTTGTTTGTTAAAAAATAACCGTTCCAACGGAATAAGTATTATGCACTTTATTGTTTCATTGTTGCTTAGTTTTTTGTGGTGTCATATTATTTTTAGTGTTAGATTCGTCATGGTTACGAATAAATGAATTCCATAATTTTGGCCACCCCACTTTTATTTTTATTTTTATTATTATTATTATACTTTAAAGAAGAATGTATTCTGAGTCTTTGGAGAGAGAAAAAGAAGATATATATTTTTTTTGATCCCTTTTTAAATCAATCAACTTTCAACAAAAAAAAAAAGGTACCGCAAAAATAAATAAATAAACTTCGGTAAAATAATCTCCCATTATTTTAATTTTTATTACTACCGAATCCAAATCGAAACTTTTTTTCAATGGTGTAAAGAAAAAAAAAAAAGTCTCATAATTTTTTTTTGTTTAAAAAAGATTTCATAACAATAAACTTTTCATTGAATTACTTTTATCCAAACTTTATTTTTTTGTTTTGATTGGTTTTGTATTGGAATCCTAAAAAGAAAAAGTAGTTATTTCGATTTGGGATTAACTGAGGGTGAAGAGATGACAAATTTTCAATTCAGCCGATCAGCCGAACCAAAGCCGGACTTTTTTTTGACCTGCATACACACACACACACACACACACACAAAAGAAAGAAACTTGCGTGGAGAAAAAAAAAAAAATAGTACACACGAAAAAAAGTTTTGTTTATTTTACATTTACATTTATTATTTTTCTTATATATAATTCATAATGTCAAAAGATAATAACGAAAATAATAAAGAGGAATTAAATAAATTGGCTGCCAAGATGGAAAAGGTAGTGAATAAAGCACAAAAAAAACAAGTTCAAGATCAATTAAGTGGAAAACAATCATCCAACGCGTCTACTTCTTCTTCTGATGGACAAAAACAAGCAGAACTTCGTCAACAATTACAAAATATGATGAAAAATCTCGCTTTAATGGAACAATCAAGTTCTAGTGTTGCTAAAACAATGGGTGATCATCGATTTTGGAATACTCAACCTGTTCCTCAATATGGTAATTAATTAAAAATGATGGAGGAGAGTTCATGTGTATGGTTATGACATTTTGTTTAGAATATAAATTTTTTGGAAACTAAAAAAAGAAAGGATGTTTTTTTCTAAAAAAAAAAAAATAATAATAAAAATAAATTATAGATGAACAAGTGAATGAAGTAGGTCCTATTGAACCTTCTGTACCTGTAGAACAAGTTAGTAAAGATCCTCCTCCATTACCTAAAGAATTTGAATGGTGTGAAGTGGATATGACAGATGAAGCTCAAGTAAAAGAATTGTATCAATTGTTGACTTTTAATTATGTTGAAGATGATGATGCTCAATTCCGTTTTGATTATTCGGCTGCTTTTTTAAAATGGTAAAGAAAAAAAGGAGGGGAAAAGTGAAAAAAAAAGGTTTATAATTTTAACCTTATTATATATTTTATATATATTATGATATTAGGGCCTTACAACCACCTAAATGGAGAAAATCATGGCATGTGGGTGTTCGTGTTGCATCAAATAAGAAATTAGTTGCTTTTATTAGTGGTATTCCTGCTGATATGCGTACATATAATGTGTAAGTAACTTTTTTTTTTTTTTTTTTAAAAAAAAGTATTATGAATATTGATAGAGAAAAAAATATTCTGTTTCTTTTTTTAGGACTCAACCTTTGACAGAAATTAACTTTTTATGTGTTCATAAAAAATTACGTTCAAAACGATTAGCACCTGTACTTATTCGTGAGATTACACGTCGTACTCATTTAGAAGGTCTTTTTCAAGCTGTTTATACTTCTGGTTCAGTTTTACCTAAACCTGTTGCAACTTGCAGGTAAATAAATATATAAATTGACACTATATATATTTAATACTAATATAAATGGAATAATAATTAGATATTATCATCGATCATTAAATCCAAAGAAACTTGTTGAATGTAACTTTTCAAGAATTCCTCAAAAATGGACATTAGCTCGTATGATTAAACATTATAAAGTACCTGATCAAACAACAGTTCTTGGTTTACGTGAAATGGAAGAAAAAGATGTTCCTCAAGTTCGTGAACTTTTGAATACTTATTTGAGTCGATTTGATATGGCACCTGTATTTGAAACAGATGATGATGTTAAACATTGGATATTACCACATCAAGATGTTGTATGGAGTTATGTTGTAGAAGTAAGTTTTTAATATCATTATGTTTCAAAGGGGGAGGGGGGGGAAGAAAGAGGAAAGGAATTTTTTCCATTAAACTATTATTATTATTATTATTATTATTATTTAGAATCCTGAAACGAAAAAGATTACAGATATGTTTTCATTTTATTCATTACCAAGTTCAGTTATTGGTAACCCTAAACATTCTACATTGAATGCTGCTTATTTGTTTTATTATGCTGTTCAAGTACCTTCAGAATTGAAAGAAAAACAAGGAGAAGAAGCCAAATTTTTGAAAAAGAGATTGAGTGAACTTTTTAAAGATGCATTAGTTATGGCAAAGAAGGTAAATAATTAAATAATAATAATAAATAGAAATGACTTATTAATTGTTATATTTTATTTTAATAGGAGGGTTTTGATGTAGTCAATGCATTGGATTTAATGGATAATGCATTAGTTGTAGATGAACTCAAGTTTGGACCTGGTGATGGTTATCTTAATTATTATCTTTATAATTGGAAATGTCCTGAAGTTGTTAGAAACAAAGTGGGTTTAGTTATGTTGTAATAAATATAAGATTTATTATACTTGTTTTTTTTTTTACTTTAAAAAATGAAGATATATTTCTTCTATTTCATTTAATGAAAATAATAATTGGAGAGGGTTTGTACTTTTTAATTTGAAAGTTATCATTTCATAAAGAATAAGAACTTCTTTTTCATTCCCTTGACATAGATCAAATGAAAAAAAAACGCGTAATGCCCTTTTCATGCGCGCGAATTTTATTGGCTGAGTTTTTCCATTTACCCCAAATTCACGGTTTTATATATATTGCGTGTATCATTCTTCTCTTCTTTCTTTCTTTTTTTTTTTATATAACTATATTAGCCAATAAAATATGTCTAGTCGAGACGAATCAATTCAAGAATTTGTTAGTACCACTGGTTCTTCAACTGAGCAAGCTCAATTCTTTTTAGAAATGGCTGGTTGGGACCTCAAGGTAAAGGAAAAAAAAAGTCAAGAAAGGAAAGAAGAAAATAATAATAATCATTCTTTTGTATATATAGGTTGCTATTAGTCAATTTTATGAATTTGGTGAAGGTATTGGTGCTGGTGCTGGTACTAGTACTGGTGGTGATAATAATACGGGTGAACAAACATTAGGTGGTAATCCAATTCCAGTAACAGCAGCACCTTCTGCTGATATTAATAGTTCATCGTCCTCAAAAGCTAAATCTTCAGTTAAAAAGAGCAGGTAAAAAAAAAAAGCTAAATAAAAGGATTCGAAAAAAGGTTCATTGGAACCATTTTTTGAAAAAAAACAGTATGTATTTAAAGAACCAAAAAATAATATATATATATAGCTCCAAAGTACGTACATTGAGCGATCTAGGAGGTGGTAATAACGATGACGAATCGGACGATGATCAACATCAAAACTTTTTTGCCGGTGGTGAAAAATCGTGCGTTTTTTTTTTTTTATTATTGTTGAAAAAGAAAAGTTTGATTTATTAATAAAATATAACCCATTTTATAGGGGTATGGTTGTTAAAGGACCTAATAAGCATAATGATCTTGTTAATCAAATTCTTAAAAAGGCTGCAGAGTAAGTATATAAATTGAATGAATAAGTGAATAGTGAACTAATAAATTGATGATTATTATTAGAGGTGGACCTGCACCTGAAGAAGAAGCTGGTAGTAGTGATGCACCTAAACCTACATACTTTAAAGGATCCGGTTATAAACTTGGAAGTGAAGAAGAACCATCTTCAGTTGTAAATCCAACCTTATCTACTGGTGAAGAAGAAGATGATTCACTTGAACCAGTAAGTAAGATTTATTTGAAGGAAGCAAAAAAAAAAAACAAAGTGAATATACTAAAATATATTATTTATCTTTTGAAAGGTGACTCGATATTTAACATTTTGGCGTGATGGATTCAGTGTGGATGATGGACAATTATATCGTTATGATGATCCAGCTAATCAAACAATGCTTACAGCTATTAACAGTGGGTAAGATATGGATAAATAATAATGAAATTCAATATATGTTTTTTCCATCTTTTATTAACATATTTATTACTATAGTCGTGCACCTCTTTCTTTATTGAATGTTCGTCATGGTCAACCCGTGGATGTTCGTGTATCACGTCGTCAAGATGAAGATTATGTACCACCCCCTAAAGCACCACCAAAACCTTTTGAAGGTTCTGGTCATCGATTGGGTAGTCCCGTTGTTTCTGGTGAACAATCAAGTACACCTGGTGCATTCCCAGCTTCTTCATCATCATCTGCTGCAGCAACATCAAACGAACCTCCTGTTACATTGGATGAATCACAACCTACAACTTCAGTACAGATCCGTTTAGGTGATGGATCCAGGTATAGTCATTATTGTTTGATGGGAAACTGGGGCCCGGGGGAGTATTGAAAAATAGTAACAATTTTTTTTTTTAAAAATAATATAATTTAGATTGGTAGCAAAATTCAATCATACACATACTGTCAATGATATTCGTCGATATATTGATGCGTAAGTCTCCCTTTCTCTCTCTCTCTCTCTCTTTTTTTTTAAAACTTTTCATGGCAAGAATAGATATGTATGTTGTATATTTTTATATATATTATACTAATTCTTATATTCATAATATATATATATATATATAGTACACGTCCTACTGATCGAGCCTATCTTTTACAAACCACTTTTCCAGTAAAAGAATTGACTGATTTGGATAAAACATTAAAAGAGGCAGGTTTATTGAATAGCGTAGTTGTACAAAGATACCAATAAGAAACGTTTGGAATATTATATATTTTTTTTAGAGAAAAAAAAAAAAGAAAATGACAGAAAAAAAAAAGATGATGATAATGATGATTATGATTATGTACTTTTTTTTTTTTTTTTACCTTCAACCCTCAACCCCCCTCCCATCTTTTCAATCCTATCAAATATTGAAAAATAAAACATTGAATATTAATTTTTTTTCTACACATGTGTATATTTTTATTAATGTAATATGTTTGGTTATTAAAAAGTAATTGAGGAATAAAATAAGGAATAAAATTTAATTATTTAAGAAAAATAAGATATAATAGTCGACAATGATACGTAACATAAAAAAAAATGAAGAGAGTGAGAAGGTGATAATAACCTAAAAACTACAGCAAAACGTAAACAAGCAAAAATAATGCCATGACAACCATAAAAAATTTATTACCATGACAACCTAAATATATATGAGCTCTTATTGAATTTGATAAAATACTACCTTTTTTTTGTTTTATGAATTATTATGCATTTTCTTCTCAGTGAACAATCATATCCAAACACCACTTTCCTTTTTTAGTCTATTCAAAGCGCGTGACTGTCTAACTGGTTCTTTTCTTCAAATACGAAATTGATGGAAAACCCGAAAAGTGTGAAATTCGTATCCAGAAAAGACACAACCCAACTAGTTGTTTTTTGTGTGCTGTTCTTTTTTTTTTTTTTTTTTTTATTAAACAAAAATGTTCTGTGCAAGTAAGTTTAGATTATTATTACTATTATATAATTTATTTTTTTGATCAAGTAGATCTCATTGAAAACTATTTCTCATCTTGAAATATATAATAATTAACCAAAAAAAAAAAAAAATAGTTTCTGGTGAAGCTCCTGAGCAACCAGTTGTTTCTGTCAAATCTGGCAACCTGTTTGAAAAAAGGTTGATTGAAAAGTATATTGCTGATAATGGCAAGGATCCTGTAACAGGTGAAGAATTAACAGTTGAAGATTTGGTTGAAGTCAAAGCACGTAAGTTGATCTGTTTAAGTATATTTCACTAAAAAATAATAATAATAATATAGATGAAAACCCCAATTGACATTAGAGTACGCGTTTATTTACTCAAAAAAATAAAATAATAATAATTATATAAATCTATATCTATATCTATATATTATAATTTATAGATCCAGAGATTGTACGACCACGACCACCAAAACTTTCATCAGTACCATCACTTTTATCAGCACTTCAAAATGAATGGGATAGTGTAATGTTGGAAGCATTTACATTGAAGCAACAATATCAACAAGTACGACAAGAATTATCTCATGCATTGTATCAAAACGATGCTGCTACTCGTGTTATTGCTCGTTTGAAGAAAGAACGTGATTCTGCTCGCGAGTATGTGTTTATTATTATTATCAGTTTTATTGTTAATTTTTTTTTATCATTATAAGTATTTTGGTTTACTGATACTTGTTTTCTTTTTTTTTAGAGCTCTTTCCAATGTTCAAGAACATTTGGGTGCTGCTGCACCTGCTCAAGCACAACAAGAAGCTCAACCACAAGAATCAATGGAAGTTGATAGTTCAGGATTACCAGAAGAAGTTATTGCTAAGCTTGATGAAACTAACAAAGCGTATGTTTAAATTTCATTTTTCATGTTGGAGGAAGAGAAGGGTCTTTTTTTTTTTGCATTGATTGGATTCTGGTAATTGTATATAACTAACTTACTCTTTTTTTTTCCCATTTTCTCTTTTAAATACAAATATATATAGATTATCAGAAGGTCGTCGTAAGAGAAAGCCACCAACTGAACATACATCCATTGATGAAGTCAAGAATTTTACTCAAATTTCTACTATTCCATCTATGCACACATCTCGTTCACCTGGTATCACATCTGTTGATGTTGGTTATAGTGGTCAATTCATTATTACAGGTGGTAATGATAAACATGTACAAATTTATGACAGGACTGAAGAAAAGATTTTTGCAAATCTTACTGGACACACAAAGAAAGTTACTGCTGTTAAGTTCAGAGGACAAGAAGTTGAACATGATATTGCTATTAGTGCAAGTGCTGATAAACATGTTCGTATTTGGGTTCCTGGAGGAAGCAAAGGTAAAAAAAATTGAATTGAAAAAAAAAGGGAGGGGAGGGGAAAAACAGATTGTTTTTTTTAATGATTTTGAGTTAACTAATTTTTTTTTTTTTTTTATAATTGAAATAAAAATGATACATAATTAGGTTATCATGTTGGACATAATATTACAGCACATAATGGAGAAGCAACTGATCTTGCAGTTCATCCTTCCAAGGATTACTTTGTAAGTTCGGGTATGGATAGCAAATGGTCTTTCTATGATTTTGAATCAGGTAAATCCATTGTGGATGCTGTAGATCCTGAAACGGAAGCTGGTTATACTGCTATTGAATTCCATCCTGATGGTATGATTCTTGGTGCTGGTACTGCTGATTCGACTGTTCGTATTTGGGACGTTAAAGCTCAACGTGTTGCTGCTACATTTGGTGAACATACTGGTAAAATCAATGCTTTGGCATTCTCAGAAAATGGGTAAGTTTATTATTATTATTTCAAGAGTGTGTTATTGTTCTTGTTAGATAGAAACTTGAACAAGTTGTTAGGAGAGTGATGGAGAAAATGAAAGAAAAAAATGGGATTATGAATTGAGAATTTTTCCTAATATTATACAAATGTTATCTATATATTTCAAATAGTTATATCTTGGCAACTGCATCAGAAGATAACTTGGTTAAACTTTGGGATTTACGTAAACTTAGCAATACCAAGACATTTACATTAGATGAAGGATATAAGATTAATTCCTTGTCATTTGATAATTATGCGCAATATTTGGCTATTGGTGGTACTGATATTAGAATTCTCAAAGCCAAGGATGGTTCTCCAATTGCTAATTTCTCAGATAATACTGCTGAAGTAACAGGTGTTAAATGGGCTCCTCTTGCTAAATCATTATTAGCTGCTGGTTTAGATCGTACTGTCCGATATTATAGCACACCTTAAAAAAAAGAATCTATTAATAGTAGTTACTAGTAAAAAAGAAAAAATCAATCATATTATTTATCAACTTTTTTTTTATATATAAATGTGGTGAACAAAAGTGAAAAAAAAGAGTAATATTGTTATTGTTATTAATATTATTGTTGTTGATATGTGTTTATTTTTCAGGGTAAATATAAGTATATATATGGATACATAATTTGACATGATTAATTTTTTATTGATGAAGAAGAGGATGATATATCATTTGGAAGACGTTCACATTGTCTCAACCAACGTCGTCGACGCGTTAATCTTGCAGGACGATCTTGATTTTTGCCTGAATATTCCCAATTAGTATCTGAATAGACCCATCCACCTTCTTCAGGAGATACAAGGAAC